>JAOXXN010000395.1:6373522-6384508 GCA_026770055.1 Myrmophylax atrothorax
GGGAAGGGAAGGGAAGGGAAGGGAAGGGAAGGGAAGGGAAGGGAAGGGAAGGGAAGGGAAGGGAAGGGAAGGGAAGGAAAGGAAAGGAAAGGAAAGGAAAGGAAAGGAAAGGGAAAAGGAAAGGGAAAGGAAAGGGAAAGGGAAAGGGAAAGGGAAAAGGAAAGGGAAAAGGAAAGGGAAAAGGAAAGGGAAGGAAGAAAGAAAATCTTTTGTAAGAAGCAGATAAAGTAATAAAAGCATTGCCATTCCTACCCACCTGGGCCCTGATGTGCCCTTCACCTCTTGCCCTACCCCTGCAGTGAAGCCATCAGTTCCGTGTTTCAACACAGGACCTGGCCAGCCCCTATCCCCTTTCTTACTGATAATCAGGAGGGTAACCTTTGTTTTTGGGACACAGTGGAATAGTTTCCCTCATGTCCCACTGACTCAGCATACCAAGGAAGAGAGCGCCCCTCTGCAGTCTAAATTAGTGCCTAGAAAACAGAAACTGGGGCAGAGGCTGACCTTGTGTCTGTCGGAGCAATCCATGGGCACAATGTCATAAATTTGCCAAACTGCTCTAAGTGAGAAATGTATTATTATTTACCATAAGGTGAAAAACTTTTTTAGTTTCCAAAAATTGGGGTGACTAGTGAAGATCTGGATATTCTGGAGGTCTCTGGATTGCATTATCAGTATGTTTGAAATACATGGTGCAGGGAGGAGACATGGGGAGGGCAGATGATATTACCATGAAGTTAACGTGCTGCTTCTCAAGAGGGTGTGTGGGAGCCCAGCTTTGCTGTGCTTTTGCCCTCATGCTGTGAGTTTGTGCTGGAGTGGAGAGAGAGGGCACCAGCCTATCCTAAGCAGTGTGACTCATACTTGACTTTGATTTTCAGTGTTCAGGTGAGAATTGTGTAAAACTCACAAGTTTCAAGCTGTTACAGAAGTTCTCTAAATTTCCAGGAATATAGGTGAAGAAAAAGGAGAAGACAAACTGAGAAAGTGAGTAAGGGACTATGCACAGAAAAAGGAGGAAAGAATAGATGTGTGTCATTGCTTTTCATCCAAGTGGCTTTGCCACCAGGCTGGCATGCTCGTGCATTGTAATGCACTTTTCAAGGTATAGGGTGGTTTGAAGCCATGTCTGGTATCAGAGACTGCAGTGAAAGTATAAAGCTGTCTGCCTTCTGCCTTGAAATTTACTCTTTGCCTTGGCTGTAAGCCACTGAACCACAATTAAAATAGCATGAACAGGATGTGTCACTGAAATGAAGATCACAGTGTTCCCTCAGACCCTATGGTTGTGCCCTCTGGAGGCCCTGCAACAGAAGGTAAGCCCTGGGTATGGCTTGCATCCCTTGGGCACTGAAGTACAGGTAAAAAGGCTTTAAAAGCACAGCCAGAAATTTATGGCAGGAGCAGATGAGGAGACAAAAACAAGAACATAAAGCCAGTGACAGAACTGGAGACAAGACAATTACAAGTAAATTGCCTCTTCTTTTTTCTCCCTCATTTTGCAGCACTTTAGTACTAGGAACAGGCTTAGCATTGTCAGCAATAAAGAAATGTTCTCTGTGTCTCCAAGCCATTCAGCATGTCTTCAGTAAATCAGCAATTTGATGATCATTGCAACAGCAGAAACCCTCCTTTGCATTGGCACTGCCGTGTGGATTACATGAGCTGATGGAGCCATGCTGTGTGCACTCAGATTGCAAATTCAGGGCCTAAGTCACTGTCTACATGTTTTAGCCCTTTTGCTCCACAGTTTCAGTCCTAATTGTTACCGGACTGATGTCACACATAAAAGCTTTTGGTGTATCCTTGTTTCTTGAGTTGCCTCCTGATTTTTCATCATTCCCAAGGCATCTGAGAGTGGCAGAGCCCATCTCCCAGGCTAATAAGATGGCTTATACTCCTCCTATGGAATCTTTCTGTAGAAAACTGTGTTGAACTCAGTTGTCCAAGCTTGTAGTGATGGCCATTTAGATGGTAGGGCGCTGTGGCTTCTCCCACTGCTCCAAGTGCTAGCTGTGCCCCACATTTGCTAGTTTTATGTCACCTATTAACTGAAGACACCTCTTCATCTCCATAGAAGATCTGAGCCTCTGTAGTGTCACATTGACTTATTTTGAGTCTTAATGCCTTAAGCATTCACTGGTCGTGCCCTCACCCCAAAGACACACCTGGCCCTGGTGTGCCCTGCTGCAGCTGCTGGAGATCAGCTTGCACATGCTGCCTCCTTGGCTTGGGGACAAGAGCTCCAGTCACTCTTCACAGGGTGCTTCTCTCAGCAGAAGAGCATAAGACCCCTGTTCTCACTCAATATTGGTTTAAGAATGTACTTAAAACTGAGCACATGTAAGCCCTTTGCTAAGTCAGGGAGGTAAGTGAAAGCAAACTCCTGTGCCATGAATAGCAATGAAAGCCAGGAAAAGTTTTTTAAGGGCACCATAAACTTAATAATCCCACTCTGCCTGAAAATTGTATCTGTTCTAATTAGTGGTAGCGCTGTGACTGAGAGAAAGTAGCAAGGCATAAAATGTCTCTCCTCCTAGGCTGACAATTGTTCTCTTGAATGTGCTTTGAGCTCTGTTCTTACTGCTTTGTTTGTTTTTTTTTTCATGCTTGCTTTGCCTTCGTCTCATGCATTAGCAAGAATCATAGAATCAAAGAATAGTTAAGGTTGGAAAAGACCTTCAAGATCCTCAGGTCTGACTGTTAACCCAGCGTTGCCATGTTCAACACTAAACCATGTCCCCAGGTGCCATATCCACACATTTTTTAACCCTTCCAGGGATGGTGATTCCACCACTTTCCTGGGCAGCCTGTTCCAATGCTTGAACACCCTTTCAGTGAATAAATTTTTCCTAGTATCCAATCTAAACCTCCCCTGGTGCAACTTCAGGCTGTCTGCTGGCCTTGTTCTTGCATGTGGCACACTCTTTGCCTTAGGCTATGCAGCAGGGCATATCCCTGGAGCAGCAGCAGGAGGACTCACATTGCTCTTGCAGAGCTGGGTCTCTGCAGGTGTCCTGCTTTCCCAGTGAATCCTCTGAGAGCAGGGGAGCAGCCTTGCTGACTTGCATGATAGGCCTGGGGAGTGAGCAGGCAGCTTCCATAGCTCACCAATAGCACTTTTTCTCTCTAGCCCATCCACTGGATGAGGGTTATGAGTATTTTTCAATTTTTGGGTCTCTTATGGCAATTATGGGAAACTGAAAGGAATAAAATAACTGCCAGCCCCGGTGATGGGAGCGGAGAGCAAGTTCTGGGGCAGGTTAAAACTTGTCATTCGTCTCTTTGTCCAGGCTATTTCTTGCTTTCCCACTGTGTGTCATCATGTGGCCCCATAGACACGTGTTCTTGGCAGAGGATGGAGAAGGCAGGATGTTTTTTGGCTGTGGTGCCCACTTAATAGATTCTCACACCAACTCCATAGTGGCTATAGTGATACCATCATGGGGCAACTGGGTCCTGCTGTAATGAGAACAATAGAAATGCTCTCAGTTAACTGGTTTTTTTCACAGATGTTTCCAGTCTTTCAGCCATTGTCCAGTCCCAGCTCAGTGCTCCGTGGGTCACCTGGAGCCTGCATTCAAGACTTCTCTGCCACTTGGCACCCAACTCTTCTTCCAGGGTGCAGCTGCCAGCCTTGGACCAGCAGGTTGTGGTGTGGAGCCACTGGGCAGGGAAGAAGTGGTTTATGGGCCTCTCCCTTACCTTGGTACCTGCCCCTCCAGATGTGTGTTAGCATGACAAGCTTTGTGCCATGCCTTGATGCTACCCAACAATCTGCAGGGGGAAAAAAAAAAATCACTGAAAATTCTGGTAACTCCTCAGTTTTGAGAGAGAAGCACAGTGTGCACCAGGCAGCTCCCAGCAGAGTTGCCAGCACACCCATAAACTCTGCCAGCTGCTCTAAAAATCCAGTGTCCTGCTGATCTCTGACCCTCAAGTGCTGTTTTCTTTTTGATGACTGCTTGAATTTTGGTTTACAGCAATCATAAAGGTATCTGTGCCACAACCACATAAATCTTTGCACAGTGGGAGGGAGGCATATCCTGTTTATATGGTTCAGAAGAATCAGAGTTTTGTGCTGACCTGATACCTCTTTGGCAAAATAATTAAGTGAATGGCTTTAAAAATAGCTGTTTAATAGGAAGTATAAAAAAAAGCTTTTGCCAAAGATCATGTACATATCTGAATTTCGCAACTTTCCCATTGTCTGTGGAAGGCTTTGATTTCTGATTGTACAAATGTGATAAGTTTAGGACCCTGATTATTCCAATCATTTACGGTCCCCCTAATTACCTGGTGTCACAATGATTTCAAAGTAGTAACGTGAGTAGCAGTGTGAGAAATGTGTATCTCAGCTCTGCAGGTGTGGGGCCAGATGGGCTCAAGAATGTTCTTCTGGGCAGCTGCCTCACTGGCTGAAGCATCTGCTCTTGCAGTGGCATAAGGATGAGGCTGGACAATAATTCTCTAGCACTGTGTGACCAACCTGGAAAGAGTGGTTGTTTGCAGAGAAGAGAAAAGGGGCGAATACAGTATGAATTAAGTATATAATGCACGGGGTAGGTAGCATGAACATGTCTATGAAACAGAAGAAAAAAATCAGTATTTTTAATTACTATCTTAAGAGGGAATAAATAAAATCCAAAGCGTGTCGCTGAATGGATTTTCACTTGCATTTTTCATTGCAATCTAAGTGCAAATAGCAAACCCCCAAATGCTTATATATGCATGGCACTAATGGCATTTCGTCACCAGAGGGCAGGGTTTGCTGAGCAGAAATTCCTCCTACTTAGAGAAATAAGGCTCAGGAAAGAGCTCCAAAGCCCCACTGTCAATGCTGTAATAGTCTACATTCCCAATACTCTGCTATACACCTCCTTGCTCACCTGGTTTGATTCATCTGTTCTCAGTTTCAGTTTCTTGTTTAAATCTGCTCGGATAAATTTGTAATTCTTTCTGGGTGTCCACCTACAACATAGGTTAGGATATATTTATGAGCTTTGTAGGTGCAGGGACTGTATAACTTTAAAAATCATTGTGGGTCATATTCTGTCTTTTGGGAAATGTTAAAAAAGTGACAGACTTCAGCAAAGTAAAATTGCAATACAGAAAGCATCATGGGGAATTTTTTTCTGAGCTGAGGTCAGGAAAAAGCCAAAAACTCTTGCAGAAAGGAGTTTCAATTACAGTGAACAAGAATAAATTCTGGAGTTTCTTGTCCTAGCATGGTAATAAGCACCAGATGAAAAGGTTGGGGAGAATATTAAGTATGCTGGCAGTCTTTTAGCTGAATCAATGATAAAGGTATTTGAAGCTTTAAACCTTTCAGATTGAGTGTGGCAAATTATGGATCTATTTATATTATCTGATGTTGATATGTAATACCTGTAAGCAGCCTCCTAGTAGAAAAGTTTGTTAAACTACATAACCCTTCCACAATGTTAAAAATTAGATTAAATGGCACAGTGCAAAGGACTCACAGGCAGTGAATAAGAAAGCCAATTCTTCTTAAAAATCCCATAAGGAAAAGCTGATTATGTGAAGGAAATCTTAAATCTAGACCTATTAGCTTTAAAAATTTTCCTTTAGCTGTTCTCATATGTGTCAGAATTTTAATCAGGTTTACATGTAATTGCACATACGAAATATGTGCAGAGTTGTTTGGAGGAAAATGTAGAGGGGAAAAAAAAAGTCACAGCAGCAACCATGAAACTGTTGTTTGTAATCTCTGAAATTCTTGAGCTAGTTTAATTTTAGTGGTAGCCTAATTCTCCTTTCATTAAACTCTGTAGTGTCTGTTGCTGCTCAGTGCGTGTTATTGGAGGAATTTTGTCCTTTGTTGAGGCAGTTAAATTCTGTAGTAATCTGAGGAAGTGCTTCAAATGCCTAATATAAGAGAGATGAGAGAATTAGCCACTACAGCTCTTTTAGTTTTCTTTCTTCTTCTGATGAGAGCTGCTCTGCTGAGATGCCACTGATCTGCCTCAAGTAAGTAGTAGGAAATGTGGGAATAGTCAAACCACTCTTTCAGTCACTAGCAGATGTTCTGGAACTGGGACTTTTAACCAACAACATTCTCTCATTTAATAATATAGAAGGATTTGGGTAGGAAACAATTAGTTGAGTCATCATTATTAGCTACTTCGTTTGCTTCTTTAAAAAAAAAACATTAAAAGCAGGACAGTATGATGTCTAAGCAGAGAAGTGGTAAGTTGTAACACATGGTGACAATGTCCCACCCTGTGACTGCCATGATGTGGTTTGTTGCCTTTGTGCTTGAGATGATCCCTGGGGAATTTAATCTGTCAGATAGGGAGGGCTCCAATTTCCAAATAGGAAATTGGTTTCAGTTTTCCAAATAGGCACCACCTAGGATAGAAAAGACCAAGAGTGTTGCCTGGGCTGGCCAGGGAAAATTGTGGAACTGGAAGGAATTAACTCCAAATTCCAAGCTAACACTTCTGACCATGATCTATCTTCCCTTCCTGCAGCTTTTACTGTTTATTATAGAAAAAGGAATTTTAATTTTTTTTTGCGTGTCTGGCTCTTATACAGGCCTGCTCTTGGTTCTTGGCTTTGCTGTTCATATCTACAATCTTTCACAGGAATATAAGCAGGTAAAAGACAAGCTAAAAAATATGCTTTTTTTTAAACCAAACTTTGCTGGAAAGTTGATTTCAGAAGTAAGTTGTGGATTTGTTAGACATGTTCAGATTAATGTGCACTGCAGTGCAGTGGATATTAAAGGAACTGTCAAGAAGGAAAGTCTGTGTATGGGATAAATTAAGACTCTCTGGGGATTAAAAAGATGTAGGCTTTTTATTAAGTAGCTAGCCTATTATTGAAAAATAATGAGTAGTTTCCATAGCAACCTTACTTTCACATGGAGCAGACATACTGTAGCAACATAAAAAAGAACAGTATCAAAGAAGGAATAAAACAGAGCTGTGCTAGTTGGATCTTTAAAAATATTCCTCTCTCCTAAACTCTCTGTTTACAATACAAAGATTATTAAATCAGAGGACTTTTTTTCAAAAATTGTAATTGTTATAACTTTCATTCAAAAGGAAGCAAAGTGATAAATATTGTTGTATAGAGAACTGTAAAAGATTATGGTTCTTTCCTGTCTGTACTGTAGCTTGAAAAAAGCCAAGAGTATTTCAAGTTTTCAGCATCTTGTCATGGCCTTGTATCCCTGGTTGAATTTACTATGATTGGGAGGATACTGCTGGCTTTTCCTGAATACATGTTGAGGTGTGTGACAATGTGTAATACACTCATGTTGCTCATTATTTGACCTCTGCAGAATGTTTGTGAGAGAAGCCAAGGGAAAGTCAAACTCTCCTGGCTTTAAGTTTCCCAAATTAAGGTTGTTTTCCTCTGAAGGTTGACTAAGACTTGAGATTTCTTCAAGCAAGGCTGCATTCCCTGCTAGTTTCACAAAGAAATCAAGTAGAAATGACATAATCTCAAAAGAGGAAGGCCAACCAACAGCTGACAACTTTCACAGGGGTTTGCTGTGATTTTTGCATGTCAGTCTGAGTCCAGAATTCCCAACAACTGCTGAATACCATGAACTTCAAGGAACTGAAGCTCAGAAAAGTTCCACACACCCTAACTTTGACAAGAGGATCTCTCATTGTATGTTTTGCTCAGGAATAATCTTCTAAGTGACCTGACCCCTCAGTCTAGAAAAAAGTATTACTGTTTTTCTTTACTAACATATCTTTTTGAGAAACAGCACAAGGAGATTTTTAAATGCAAATAAGGAAGGGATTATAAATATAAAATGCTAAGTCAGTATGCAAGTAAAGAAAAATCATTAGTAGTAATTGTTATAATAAATTAGAAGATTGAGTTTCTAGACCTTTGCTAAGAAGAGACAAGGATGATGACATCCCAAATATATCAACATTTTCAACATGTGCAGCCTGCTTAGGCTATCATCTGGTCAATGACTGTATCATAGTATAATTGTATATGGAGAATCAGCTCTGAGCAAATGGGTTTCTCAGTCCTGCACGAGCTGGTTCTTGATCCACCACCTCAAACCTTGCGTAAGTCACCCATAAGAACGCATGAAGTGATGGCAGAACCAGGTTTCTGATTATATTAAACTAACTTTTGTGTCAATGCTAAAGACAACAGGACAGGCACATGACAGCTGGGATCTCTTGGAAAGCTGAAAGAACCCAAAAACTATCTATTTCAAGAAAGTCACACATGACAACAAAAAAATATGGATCATGTTTTAAGGGTTAGGGAAGTAATGTCTGTGGAAAAAAAGTCTTGGTGTCATTGAAGCATATCAGGCAAAGGACAAGCTCCCTATAGTGTGTCCAAAACCCCTCATATGTATGAGCCCTTCAGTAAGAAAAAGGAAATTGCAGTAGATTTTGACTGACCCTGAAGGGATTGTTAATTAAAAATTACATGAGTGACAAGTGTCCATGTTTCAAAGAGAATGGAGCACAACGAAGAGGATCCACAGACGTTCTGATGTTGCATTAGAGAAGGAAAAATATGCCTCTCTGAGTTGAGTGAGATTGAAATGTTTGTTGAAGTGAAAGTTCAGGGCTCTATTGTGTTTCTGATCTGCTTGCGAAAGAAGTAAATTCAGCAAAGTAAAGAAAGATGAAGGTAGGGAAAGGTTTCCAGATTAGGCAGGTAGGTGTAATCTGCTAGCTGAAAAACTTGCCAAGATTTCTTTGTAATAAACTTCAACCTGGGAAATTTTTTAGTTAAGACTAACAAATTGTCTATTTCAAACAATTCAAATTCAGAGAAGACCTGCAACCATCAGTATTTCTGGATAAACAACTGTAAACATCCTTTATAGTTGATGATGTATTAATCTCTCTGATTTGTGAAAGCTTTGCCACATGAACCTACATTGCACTACAGCATTTGCTTCAGGACAGCTGCTTCAGGATTGTTGATACACATCTGTCTTGCTCCCCCATCAGCTCTGTGAGAAGCTTGTTCCCCTTTTGCTCCAGGTATCATTCAATCAGCCCAGGCTTGATTAACTCAGCTTACCTTACATTTACCTCTGAGTGCAAGGTCATAAAAGTGAAATTGTGCATCGTTATTGCAGAGAAACTGATATCTAGTAATTTCCTGTGCTCAAGTCCTTTGGAAATGCCAGCAGGTAATACACCATAAGCTGTGTTCTATTTTTTCTGCCCCCAGCTTTCAGAAATAGAAAGGAACTATTAATTGCAAGCAAGTGGAAAAGGCCATAAAAATCATGCAGTTTTGCTTTTGCAGCAAAAATTCTTACAGATAGTAAAAATGTGGTGAAGTCTGTCCTTTAAAAGTAGAGAGCAGCTTAGATTGTGAAGCATCAAGTGCTGTTCCAGAAGGCTTCCATCCTTAAAATTTAGAATTTGCTTATGTGATTTCCTGAACTGGGCTATTAATTAACATGGAAAGTGCCATTTTCAAGTCAGAATGTTGCAAGTAATTTTTTTATGATATTTTCCATCTTTCTTCTTCCCTGTACAGAACTATTCATAGCACTTTAGTTTCATTAAAATTAAAACAATATTTGACAATAATGAAAAGGTTCTGATTTTAACTCTGCAAAGACAAATTAATAGATAAGACCAACAATCACCTTAACCTTTCAATAAAACTATTCAAGATTTCTAGCTGTACTACTTAGAGCTATGGCAGCTTTCTTGATAAAATACTTCTTAATGCCAAATGCTAATTATTCATGGGACTATGCTTTTCTGTAGCCCCAGGTTGCTGCAGAAAATGACAACCTTTGATATTACTAAATAAAATAATGTATTGTTCCCCCTGTGGCATTTTGTTGTGTACTACATTTAATGAAATGTAGATTTTTAAGGTCGTTTCATTAGCAATGAACCCAATAGGGTTGGATTTTGGTGTCTGATTGTACTGTAGTAGTTTTAAAAACAAGTTTCTGAGTAATTTTATTTTTCTACAGAGTTTTTTGAAGTTTCTTGAACTTTCAAAGTCTATTTTCTCCACTTACATCAGGAAAAAATACATGATTCCTAGGAAGAAAGCTGCGATGTGAAAAGCTGAAGGAGATTCCAACTCGTTTTGTTTCTGTGAAGATCTGAAGTGCATTTCTCCTTCATTGGTTATATGACTCTCCATCCCACATCACTTACTTTTCAATTAATAATTTTTTTCCAAATCCGTGCTCTTTGGGGAACAAATTTTTATTACTTCAGGAATCCTCTGCTGCTTTTTACAGCTGTTCAGATTATTTTAAATAATTCCCTTGTGAATTATGAAAACTTCTATCTACTACAGCAAGGCCTCATGTTCACCAGAGAGTTCTTTTATCCTGTGCCTACAGGCCTGTTCCTGACCCCTAGGAATCATTAGGGAATTTTGCCAGTAATGCCAGAGATGTACCCCAGCCACATGGGTGCAGCCTGCAGTGGCTTTTCAGATGAAGACAAGGCAGTGTCTGAGCTGTTGTCTGGGTAGGAATTTCTTCCTTTTGAAGTCATTCAAAGCCGTTGACCCATGTGAGGCCATAACTGGTGGCACAAGATCAATCTTTGTGAAGCCTGCCTGCCTTCAGTGTGCCCTTGCAGAATGTCTGTCTCACTTTTCCCATCTGCCATTGCTCCAAAGGACATTTGCACTCCCAATACCTCTTCTAAACCCCACTGTAGCACTGAAATAGTTAAATAACTTCCCCCTTTTAGGTAGTACTATTGATAAAAAGCACCTTCTGGTCTTGTTTTAGCATCATGCCAAGGCACACTGATAGCTGCTGGTGGTGTGTCTTCTTCAAAGGATGGCTGCCATCCTTGCTTACTTCTCTGCAGAGAGCAAAGAGGCTTTGAAAGTACCTTCTGCCTCATCGAAGTAATGAGTGTTAAAAAAAAACCCAACACACCAACCTGAGAGTCAGCTCAGTTGTTCAGAATTTTGCTGGATTCTATGTAATTAATTAAGAATTTTTTTTAAACATTGGTTGCTCTGCCAGTC
>JAOXXN010000395.1:6384562-6406058 GCA_026770055.1 Myrmophylax atrothorax
GGTTCCTCGCACAGACGTGAGCAGCTGCAGCCATGGAAGACTTCTTTGTAGAGGAGGCAGCTCCAGTGAAACAGGTAGGCGGGCTGGGGTGGGCACTCAGTGCCCTGAGCAAGCCGTGACAGCTGGCAAGACTTAAGTCCAACAGACCTAGGCTCCAACCAGCTCACAAGCTCTTCCTACCTGTGGAGGAGCAGGGATGAGAGGATCTTTTAGAGACACATCAGTTGTGGCTGAGAGCAACCTGTAGTTCTGGATGAAGATGCCCTAGTGTCCATCAGGAGAAGGGCTCAAAACTTTCTTGCATGATCTTTGTGTTTGGCTCAAGGGGGTGGGTGGTGGTGTAAGCAGAGCTCTCTTTCCCAGGAGGACAGAATTCAGCAGGAATGATGCTGAGCAGAGAAGTTCTGAAGTCTTGTGAGAGTGGGGAAGGAGAAGAACAGGCTGGAGGTCTGCTGTGCAGGCCTGGGTGTGATGAGTGTTTCACTGATCCGTGCTCAGATGGGTCTATTGGTGCCGTTACTGCTTCACTGACTTTTCCATTTCACGATGTGTTGGAGGCAGATGTCTGAGGACATCATTGCAGCACAGGTTACATCAGGACTGGAATTTCCCCTTCTGCCTTATATCAACACAGAGTGTTTTCTTCCTGTGTGATTCCTTTTTCGTTTGTTTAGTTGGTTTTTTTTGCAAGTTGGTTACTCTTTAGCTTACTTTCATCTCTGCTAACCCTCTTGCTTCCACCCTGCCCTTGACAGGCATATTTCTGGGCAAGCAGTACCCTTGGACAAAATGATTTATAAACAATCATTGTGTGGGGCAGAAATGTGAAGCTGGTTAATGCTTTGGATTTTCACCAAAAGGATGCAGTATAGCTGGTGACTTGCTAATGTTGCAGGTTCTTTAGGCCAAACCTGATTTGGGGAGCATTTTCTTCTTTAGGAAAAATGATGACTGCAGAAGTTACCTGTTATCCTTCTCTCATTACCCAATGGGGATGCTGCAGTGTTTGAAGCTGCACATTAGCGTTGAGTTGGGTTTCCGAAGACATAACTGTACAAACAGATGTTCAAGGTGGAAAACAGTATTATATAAAAGCTAATGATTTTAACTGGCTTTTTAACTGATGGGCATATTTTGAAATGAGCTATTCTCTTTTACCACATAGGAAATACGGGCTGAGTTCTGCAGCTCCTTGAGTTAACTCCTAAGAACATCTGCTGCGTTAGCAGAATCAGAACCTGCCACACTTTTTCCAGGGATCCTAATCCACAGATAGAGTGCAGGAAATAATAGCTGAGAGCACACAGTACCCAATGTTGACAGGTAAAACTATGAGTGCAGGAGAAATCTACAGCAAGAGGGGGTCATGAATCCAATGTTGCTGGTGCATGTCATGGTGGTGCAAGGCCTGATTGGCAAAACAGGACGTTGTGTTTGAGTGATGGTTCACCCAAAAATACATTTCTCAGGGGGTTCATGGGTAAAGGGAGGATGTACCAAAGTAAGGACTCACTATCCTGAGCCCTAATGCATGCATGGGCAGTTATTAATCTATTTGGCTTCCATTCCTTCACTGTGACAGAGGAATAATAGCATTCCTTACCTCCTGGGCATGAGATGAGGAAAAATAGTACACGAATCTGCCAGATGCTATGGGACTGCAGCTACATAAGAGGGCCTTAAATGGGTAGACTATGTTCACTTCATGCCAGAAATGGTGTTTTGAACTTGATAGGGAGATGTGTCTGTGATTAGAGAAGTTGAAGAAGAATTCAAGCCTGCTCAGTGAATCAGAAGAAATCATCAGGACCTTCATCTGATGATAATGTTTTGAAGTAGAATATTAATGTTTTGCAAAGTCATTTCATGTTTTCTGAGTATTCTTTGAAGTGAAAGCCCACTGTTTCTAAACTAATCTCGCAAGTAAATGTACACTGTGCTTGGCAATTTTTCTTATTGGATAGCTGACCACCTGTGAGAAGAGTGAGGCATTATATTCGTGTTTAAATAATGAATTAGGCACATCAGAAACAGGCTACCACTTCTTGAAGCAGATTTATTTGAGTAATTTAGACACAAGCTTACAATTCTACATGGGCAATTTTCTTGTGCTGGATAACTTGTTTTCACCTGTACTGATGCAGGTGTTTGGCTGCCAAGCAGAACAGGACTCCAACTTAACATTAGTGTCTGTTTGGAACTTATGACTTTGCAATGCCCCATTTAGTTGCCTGTTTCCCCTGGGAATGGTGTGCCAGCATTTAAAGAGCACTGCAGGACCCCTATAAAGAGTTATGTTCAGCTGTTCCTTTTACAAAGATTCCTGAAAGAAGTTACTGGGGAAAAGTGGCTTTGCATTGGTCAAGTTATGAATGGCAGAATATTTTCGTGCTTTTCTTTTAGCAGAAAGGTTTTACTTACAGTAATTATATCTTTCTATAGATTCCCATACGTTTGTACTAGTTTTACAAAGGCTGATATTTTAGTACGAGGAGGAGAAAGCGTGTACTGTGTCTGCGTATTTGTTCTGCAAGCATTTTGGATAATGGAATAAAGAGTACAGTTAAAATTTTTGAAATTGGTAATTGCAAGCAGTCTTGAAGAAGACAGGCATAGAATTTCAGATGATTATGATAAATGTGAGTGGCAGTGTGAAATCAATAAGATAAAAGCCAAGAAAAACAAATGCTGAGTATTGTAGTTAGGAAGGAAAGTCATACAACACCAGGACCAAAGGGGAATAACTAGCTAAGCAGCTCCCTGCAAAAGAGGGATTTGGTGGCTTATATAGTTTATGACAAGCTGAATATAGATTCAAAATGTGTGGAATTGCACAAGTGGATCCACTCATTCCAGAGTATATTGATGGTATGATATGTTGTATTTAAGTTATGGGAAGTAATTACTCAGTTGTATTTGGTACTGGAGAAGTCTGAAATTCAATGCTGAGCCTAATGCTTGGAGGGAAATTAGGGAAACTGGAAGGAGTCCAGATGGACTCAGAAGGATCGAGAAACATGACGGAAGTTTGAAAAACTGCATTTGTTTAGTTGGAAAAAAAAAAGAAAAAACTGAGAGTAACAACTTTAAAATGTCTTAGTTATGCAAAGTGTTGGGTTTGGGGTGTTTTTTTGGTAATAAAAGTTTCTACTGGGAAATCTTAATTTGCAACAATAATATGTTGATTAGATTTTAGGAGAAACTTTATAATTATACATAGCTTTAGGAAAGAATATGGAGTACTTTTTGTGAAGAGAACAATACAGAACTGAGATGACAAGTATCTGTCAGTGGTAGTTGGGAAATTGTGCTGTAAGGGACTGGAACTTCTCCTGGGAATTCTTCAGCAGTGTCTTTCTGTAGATTTTATTGCTATGGAAAGTACAGGCTATGTGCTAGGAACAACAAAAAAAGAAGAGATTTTTGTTGTGTGCTTCACAGAAATTTTGTGGTGGCATAGAGGGAACATGCAGAAACAAGACTATGTGTTACTGATAAAGTCCTGAGCAGTCAGCCCCAGGACACAGCATCCATAGCTGTTGTGATTGCTTCTCACAAACACAGAAGTACTGCTGTTATTCTCCTCTGGGTTAAGTGCCAAGAAGACATTCCCATACACCTGCAGATGAATGGCTTACTGATGAAACATGAGTTTAAAAATACCCGTTTTGGAAGAATTCTGATTCTTTAAATGATACAAGTGATTGATCCTACATTGCTCGACTCCATCCTCTATCATCAAGTAACAACCTGTCCCTACTGCAGAATTACCTCCTGACACATTTGCTTACAGATATTATCATTATTTTAGATCTATCCCAGCTTTGAACTGCAAGGAGGATATTTCAAAGTATTATATTTGAGTTGGGGGGCATGTGAATAGGAAGGTGAGTCAGAAAAAGCTTTGGGGGTAGCTGCTATGATAAAAGGTCTCATTTTACTGTTTGGCAAACAGAGAAAGAGCTAAATAGAAAATGTTTTCCCATGGATTCCATTAAACAAAATCAGGGAGTGACAGTTGTCATCTGCCCAGCCAGTTTTAGGAAAAGATCTATAGCTCTTGTGTAGCAGGGAAAGAATTTCTCTGATGTGTCACTATCTAGCAAAATCCTTACATGAAAATAGGCACATATACAGGCTGAGTGGAGAATGGATTGAGAGCAGCCCTGAGGAGAAGGATTTGGGGGTGTTGGTTGACAAGAAGCTCTACATAACTCAGCAGTGTGTGCTCACAGCCCAGAAACCCAGCTGTGTCCTGCACTGCATCAAAAGCAGCATGACCAGCAGGTCAAGGGAGGGGATTTTTCATTTCTACTCTGTTCTCATGAGATCCCACCTGGTGTTTCCAACATAAGAAGGATGTGGTCTTGTTGGACCAAGCCCAGAGAAGGCCATGAAGATGCTCAGAGGGCTGGAGCACCTCTGCTATGAAAACCGGATGAGAGTTGGGATTTTTCAGCTGGGAGAAGAGAAGGCTCTGGGGAGACCTTATGGCACCTTCCAGTACCTAAAGGGGCTACAGGAGAGCTGGAGAGGGGTTTTTTTTGAGGGCATGTATTGATGGGACAAGAGGTAGTGGATTTAAACTGAAAGATGTTAGATTTAGACTGGATATTAGGAATAAGTTTATTTCTGTAATGGTAGTGAGGTCCCCACACAAGTTGCCTGGGAAAGTTGTGGCGCCCCATCCCTGGAAGTGTTCAAGATCAGGTTGGATGGGGCTCTGAACGACCTGGTCTAGTGGAAGGTGTCCCCTCATGGCAGTGGGCTTGGAACTAGATGGTCTTTAAGGTCCCTTCCAACCCAAACCATTCTTTGTTTCTATGATAAATAAATAAGGGTGTTGCTGGTAGCCTGATATTCTTGGATTTCTAAGTCTGGTGATATTTAGCAAGGTTATAATGCAAATCATGAACAACTCTTAAAGCTTTCTGCTGAGAAAAAAGGTTATTATAGGTTAAGAGTGATTTAACAGAGTAAACTGACATTTTAAGAAGCACACTATGTCATACATTTTGAGCACTTTGATGGAGTTCTTCTGGATTGTCTGTTTCTGAGACAATCCCAAACTCTCGTGTAACTAAAACCATTAGAATATAGCTAGAAAACCTTTTTCCCTGAAGGCATAAAACAGCCTAACCAACTACTTACTCCCTTGATGATAAAGACAGGACATCAGATTGTTTGAGTTTCCACAGCAAATGAGAATGCTGTACTGTGGTATTGCTAGAGCTGGATCAATGAGCAATTAAAATAAATTTATCCAATTAACTTGGCTCTTTCATCTATTCTCAAGCTGTTTGCAGATCAGCCTTGTCTCCTGTGTATTTGTCTTTGCTGTTGAGTACAAAACACATTTCTATATCTAGATTCTCTGCAAATTATGATCACAGTGTTTTTCCTGTTCAGGGGCTGATTAACTAATAAATTCTAAAAAGACTACTGTAAAAACTCATAGACTTTTATGGTTTGGTTATTTGGATATTAACTACATATCTTGAAATTTATAGGTTTTCAGATTTCAGGAACATGCTCGTAGCTATTTTCAAAAACATCTTTGTAGCCTCCAGCAATTTCATAAGCCAGAGGTCTCCATCCATGCAGTAGTCCTCAAAGAATTTTTCTTCAATGAATTTGTACATTACCTTTTGAATTAATGTAAACTTTTAGGGCATTATATGCGATGTTGCATAGTTGTCATACTGGAAGATATAATAAACAAGCATTCCCTGTTCACCCTCTGCATTCCACACCTCCTTACAGAGGCCCCCATCCTGTATGTTTTTTCTGGTTTGTTCTTTGTTCCCAGTTTCTTTCCTAATGATCCTCAGCATTTGATTTGTATCTTTGACTGATCCTGATCACCAGCTGACATTTTCATAGATCTGTTGATTCTAACCCAAGCTCTCCTAACTGGGTGCTAATTGCTCAAACCCCATCACTCTCTAAGTAAACTTTAGGATTGTTTCTCCTTTGTGCATCACTTTGCATGTGTTTACACTGGGCTCTTGTGGAACATTTTGTTATTCCCTCACCCATGAGGGTTTAATCTCAAGATACTTCAAAGTCACTTGAGTAAATATCAGTGTCATTCCTTTCCTATTCCAAATACTGTCTGTGACATATTAGCAGTCATCTTTTCTCTTGTTATTAGAGCTGGTTATTGCCATTAATCCTAGCTCCACTGTACTGAGTGTCCCTCACATGCCGTGTTAAATTCCCTTTCCATGTGGTCTCTAACCTGTTGGTTTGATTTAGTAGTTGATAGTATTCATTTTCTTCCTGGAAAGATGACCAGAGATGCAGTCATTTTGTTCAGGAAGATAATAATTTTCTTGCAAGTTAAATAATAAATCATAAAATAAACTGGCATTTTGGGGTTCTTCTTATGATTCTTGCAGTTTTGCCACTAGACCTTGGGAGATTATACCATCTGAAAAATTTAGTCACTCTATGGAGATAATTTGTCAGTGGTTTAAAAATTGGATATGTGAGATTTATGGTTCTGAAAAACTAATGATCTCTTTTTCTCAATGCTTTGTCAAAGCTTGCTGGGCTTATGCTGCCCATAAGCCAGTCTAAGCCTTGGGGTCTGTAAGGGAATGCGTTTTGGTGATTAACAAGGTCTTGTTTTCATCATATATTTATTACACTAAATCTTATCAAAACAATTCTGATCCAGCATATTTATTAGATTGTATCTCTTCATGCCAGTGATGCTGCTGTGATAGTTTCCTGTGCCTGGTTGGAATAAAATTAAAAAAAAAAGACCAATGTATATATTTGCATAGATTGCTGGGAAAGGTGTCAGATAAAATATTGCTGTGTTTTTATGTTCTGAGAGTGTCTTGACTTGCAGCCTTCTGCCAGATGATAAATTCCTTAGGTCAGGTATAGCTGAATGAGTTTTTACCTTGATAAGTCAAAATAAAGTTGTGTGAGTGGTTGTTTGGAAAATGCACAAGGTGAAAGGAATATGGAAGTTAGTGGCTTTAGGAAATACAATGAAGGTGGGAGGGTGCATATGCTTTCAAAGCCTGGGACTGTTCTTACTTATGTTTCATTTGTGATATGATGAGAACACAGATTCATTTCATGGTAAGAAGGAACCAAGAAAACTCTTTGTTCCAATAGTAACTCAATTGCTTCAGGGGATATCTGTTTCGCCTTATCTATATATTTCATGGAAATCGCATTAACACTATCACTCACTAAATCCTGCCGTTAATAAATTCCATATCCTTGTGGAATCATAGAATCATTTAGGTTAGAAAAGACCTCTAAGATCAAGTCCAAGTGCTAACCCAGCATTTCCAAATCTACCACTAAACTATGTCCCTGAGTGACATCTACATGTCTTTTACATCCCTTCAGGAACAGTGACTCAACCATTTCCCTGGGCAGCCTGTTCCAATCTTTGACATTCCTTTGGGTGAAGAACTTCTTCCAGTTATCCAATCTAAACCTTCCCAGGCCATTCCCTCTTGCGCTGTTGCTTGTTACCCATAAGAGACTGATCCCCACCTCACCACAACCTCCTGTCGGGCAGTTGTGAGAGCAATAAGGTCCCCCCTAAACCTCATTTTCTCCAGGCTAAACATCCCCAGCTCCCTCAGCCAGTTCTCATAATACTTTAAGGGAGGTTTTCCAGAAGCACAACAGACATTCTGGTGCCTGATGTTCTTGGAAAGACAGCAGAAACTGTTGTCATCTTTGCCCCAACCAAAAAAGCTTATGGTGCTGTGCCTGTTTCTGGGCTTGCAACCCTGTGCTTTGGGAACAGCACAGTATCACCCTACAGCAACTGGTGAAAACAAATTCATTTTGGCTTCAAATGAAAGTTTCATTTTGTCCTTTGAGCATTAGTGCCTCATATTGTGATTTATCTGCTAGGAGATTGATATGTAAGCACTTGAGCCTTCTTTCTAAGTTAGTAGGATAGTATTGCCGTTGATGTTAATCACAATTAAATAAAGCTACAGAAAGGGAAGACAGCCTGTTATTAGTGGCCAGTGGATGCTTATTTTATTTTTTATACTATTTTATTTTAGCTGTAGACAGGAGTTGGAGCTGTTAAAAATTACTGTTAATATTCTCCCCAAATAAAGTGCTTTACAATTTATGTTTTAAATACTTTCCAGATAATTGTTTCTCACATACATTCTACTGTACCTATAAATATCAGTGAAAATAGATTAAAAAATCTAGTTAATATCTGAATTTTTGTATTATATTCTACTCAGGCTTTTTGCTAGGCAGATTTTCTTGCCATTTTTCAGTGCATCTGATAAATGTGTTGCACAACTTTTTGTCCTTCCGCGTCTCCAGCTACTTTCAGACTGCAGGTTTGTTTAGCAATTAAACAATGTCACAACATGCACTTGTTAATAAGGGTATGAGAAACCTGGCAGTGATTTCTTGAGTCCTTATTAACAAAGAAGAACAGAGAAACTTGGAGTGCGTGAAAAGCATTTTAGAGCACACGAGGGCTATAAGGACTGTATAACAAAGGTCTCCTGGAAGAGCCCTCCAGAATAAAATGCAGCTTAAAATTCAGCAGGAGCTTTCTGCCAGTGCAGCCACCTGACCTTCCACTAGCAGAGGACACAGAGAGTCCTTACAGAGGGCACATGGAACTGTAGGTGTGGGTTTATCAGCAGGAGGGGTGAGAAAGTCGGTGTGGGGGAAAAGGTGTTGGCTCCCTCATCTCAACTTGCTGAGCAAACAACCCTTTCCAGTGTACACCTTTACCTTAGAAAAGTATTGCTGTGTGACCTCTAATGCACAAGGCACAGATGGGACTGTGTAGTTTATTTAAAGCTTTTTCCGTGCATGTGCTGGTGGAAATGTTGGAAGTTCAAGACAGAGTTCTGCATGGTGGGATGCTGCAAGGAGGATGTGCCTCAGTGAGGGCATGTACACCCACTGTAATCAAATTCAGACACCTTGTCTCCCATCTATTTTGTGCTGTCCCTTCTGTGACATGCCTTCCCTTTCAGGTCTCTGTGTAATCCTAAGAACTGGTGCTTATTACTATTTCTCAAGCCAGAGGTTTCCTTTGAAAAATCTTTTTCTTAAGGAGTTTTGAAGTCTAATGCAATTTTCAAGTCTTTCTCCTGCAATCAGCTCCTTGCCAATGATGTCTCCTGCCTGTTCTGAAGAAAGGTTTGTGTCCTTCATCAGCCTTGCACAGACTCTGTGAGACGTGGCTCAGCTGTATCCCATAACTGCTGTGTGCTGGGATTCAGGTGAGTATTGAGTGTCTGGAGCCTTTAACACTGAACTCAGGAAAAAGAACAGCAAAGATGGGAGAGGTGTTTGAGGAAACAGCTCAGGGCAGCTTGAGGAGGTGTGATTCATGAGAACAAGCCTCATATGGGAATGAGGTAAACAGAAGTTTTAGGTATTGCACAGCAAATACTGTTCTGGTACTCATGGTGTGTTACTCAGCTATTTACATGGTTGTGTAGCATTTCAGATAATGACAGTTCCTTATTACACAGCAGAGGTCAAGCAAGACCTTGAGCTGGATTGGGTGTTCGTGTTTCTGTACAATTCCCTCCTGTTGCCTATAGGAGAGTCTTGGTGTTTGAGAGAGGGTTGAGGCTGTACCTGTTGGGACAGACTTTGTGTCTGCTTTTGAAAGTACAGCTACATCCATTCATTCATTTCAACTTGCAAAACTGTCATGGAAATTTATCAGCTCAGCCACAAAGACTAATCTTCCAGCTTTAGCAGAATGGAAATACTAATGACATTTTACTCATTCATCAAAAATAATTACTCGTCCCCGCTGAGCAGGCAAGTAAAATTTGCAAGACTCAATTAAATACCTGCATTGAGGAGAGTTTATATGATGTTCCTGTTGTAAAGCACTTTGATTCTTACTGGAGCTGTATAAATTAACCACTTCAGTGCTTTCCAAAAAGCCTTGTACGGGTCAGAACTCAGATTCCTTGACACTTTTTGCACTGTTAAGAGTAGCTTAGGCTGAGAAGACGGTAATAGAAAACGTCTACAGCAGGTGATTGGAAACGTCTAATGTAGCAAAGTAATTGCCACGGGATGCACTCATGGCAAATACATAATGCTAAATGATACATAATAATAAATGAAGTGACACAGTGTAAAAAGGAGCAGTATTTTCTCAAAACTTTTTATGATATTTTGGTGCTCACTTAGCCAGTTGGGAGCCACACATGGACCTGAGACCCACTGAAGCAAAGCCCAGCAATGAGAACTGGTGTGGGTCCAGTCCAGAGATGTTTGTGATTGATTTCATGAAGAAACTGGTATTCTCACATCTTGCTGATGTGCCTCCAGTGTGCATATCCTGGTCATCCCTGCTATCCACCACCAGTCAGCCCTGAGGAAGACGGTGACAGTCCCTTTGCTTTTGCTGTCCCTTGGGAGAGCTGAAGAGGAGGCACTATCCTGTGTGGGTGCTATAGCGAGGAGATGGATTTTAGAACACCTTTTACTTGAAGAGTCCGATCTTCTCATTATCAGGGTTGTGATGAGAGAAGTTGCTGGATTACAAAAATGCAGTTTCTGAGGAATAAAGCACAATTTTATCTACCTGCCTTGAGCCTTCCTTGTGGCTCCTGTGAGTTAGCTAGTGATGTTTCTGAGAAAAGGGGGACCAGTGGTCGTTACCTGCAGGAACACTGCATCAGATGTATTTGTCTCTGCCTTTGTGAGGGAGAAGGATTCCTTGAGCTGTTTCCTAGGACCTTTCATGTACATAGGAGATAAAAGATTTCTTCCAAGTAGCTGGTTTCTACTGCTGCAAAATGTTCTCCAGGCAGGTAGCTCAGGGTCTAATTTCTGACAAAGAGGAGATTAGTTCAGGATTTATGTAATACAGTCTTGGATGCAGAATAAATTGAATAGCTCCATTTGTTCAGACATAAATCATGAAACACCTGCAGTCAGAGTGACTGTCCCTTAAATGTCATGGGGACATGGGTCATTGTGGAAATATTGCAGGTTTGAGTCACACACTTAAATAGAAACGTGAAAATTGGAAATCTAAGAGGGCTGTCAACTCATCAAGCTCATCACCTTGCTAGTACTGAACATGCCCTAGGACCTATCCCAAGCAGTGTCTGCTGGCTCGGCTGATACTCCCCCATCAAATCAACTCAGTGCAAATATTGAAAGGTACCACCTAAATATAAATGAGAAAGGCTCTGATGACATAAATGCATTTAAAATATATTTTTTTTAAAGTGTGCCTGGCTAGGGCTTCAGATAGAATATTTCTGAATAGTGTAAGAAGATAAAATTACTATTAACAAAAAAGGCCATGATAGGAAGATTTCAGTGTGTTCTGAACTTTTTCATAGTCAATACTGAAACAGTATGCAAAAAAAAAAAAGACAAGTAGTAAAACATTTGCTTCTTAAAAATCAAAAAAGCTTCCATCTATATTAAAACCCATAGTCCACCCACCAGTTAATCAAGCCTACAGCAACTTAATGACCATTCAGCAGCATTAAACAGTCTGAATTAGGTAACAAATCTGCTCAGCCAGCTATTGGCATTCAATAACCATACATACGTTACTTCAACTAGTCAATAAATCAAAGCTACACAAAATCATTACTCACTTTTCTGCATGTCTTTTCTTCTCTGAGATTTCTGCTTCCTTTCCAATAGTTGTGCACACGAAAGGCTTTTCCAGAGTGCCTGTTGGAAGCGCATCATTGAGATGGACAAGGAGAGGGAACAAGGGTCAAGCCTCAGAGAAACAATCTGCCCAGGTCTCCTTCCTATGAGAAGGGTCATACAGCTCAAATGCCTCTTGTTTGTAGAGAAGGATAGAGATACTCCTGCAGGCTGGGCAGCTGCTGGTTAAATCTGTTGAGAGTAAATTAGTTTTTGTGCTCAGTGGTTTTATAGACAGTTGGTCAATACACTTAGTTTCTCAGTTCCTTGTTTTCCGCCCTTCAAGGAGTAAATATCAGTTCCATTTATCTTGGAGAGAACAAATATGTTGCAAATGGTAAGACAGTCAAGTATCAGAGAATCAGAGCCAAATAATTCCCTTATATTATGGGACTGACTAGATTATGATCTGTGTGTTACAATAAACTCAAGGGCCTGTCCACAGGGACCCACAGCTCATCCGTCATGTTCTCCATGAAGTGCTGGATATTCATTGCATCATCCATGAGCAGGTAGAAGTGAAGTCTCCTTGACAGTGCATCACACTGTGCTCTTCTTACAATTGTGTGGTTTTCTCTCTTGAGGTCTAAGAGTTGCCTTGTGTTATATAATGTAAACCTCTTGTTTGAGCATGGCTGGGTCATCCCATCAGAGTGGGCAGTGAAGTTTTACCATGGAAATGGAGCTACTTGGAGACAAGCTGTGACCTGGAGAATTGTCCTTGCCACTAGGTTTTCCATTGTTCTTAAGCCACACATTTATTCCTAAGCCATTTCTTGAGCAGATGTCATTGGAGGTTTTATGTTAGTATGTAAAGTGCAGGGTGACAGCGTATTAGAATTTTCTCAGAAAAATGTTTAAAAATTTCCAGATTGTTCTGTTGAAATTCCAGGATAAACTCCTATCCCTTCTGCTGTTAAGGAATAGGAAGATACCAGTTTTAAAGGTTACATCAAAAGAATTAAAGCAATAGAGACAGGATAGAGATGCAGGTAGGGACTAAGTCACTGGGAAAAAGGAAGGATGAAAGAGCTGTAAAAACAGATAGAAAATTATCTATCTGTAGCAGGCAGACAAATAACATGAAGTGTAGAAATATTTAGAGATGAACTCTTTATGAATATTGATCCATATTATTCATGCTTTCTAAAAGTGTGCTGGGAAAAAGAAGAGCCCTGTTCTTGTGAAATTCACTGTTCAAAGAGGGAAATAAACAATGGAAGAAAAGTGCTTGCTGTCTATACTGTTGTGTTTCCTGTATTCTATTATGGAATCTAATCTCAAATTATTTCCGCCCCTTAAAACTATCAGTCTGTAACTATAGTGTCTTTTGGATTAGAGAAACAAGACATTTCATGAAAAAGAATCCAAATGCAAAATCAGATACCTGTAGAAACAGAATCCAGAAAGCCAGAATTTACAATTCCTGTCAACTGTGTATAGCAGTTCTTACAAATTAGACAAAGTGTAGCCATTCAAGACTGCTGGTTTATCAAGCAATTGAAGAGTGCATCACTCACCCAAGCTCCATCCAGCACCAGCTGGATTTGATTCTCTGCCAAATCTCTTTAGACAGTAGTGGTATGTGAGCAAAACAACAGCTGATCAGGTTTGCAGCACAAACCCAAAATGAGTTTGTCATTCTTTTAAATTCCCACATACACTGGTGGAAAATTGCTGGAAAATGAAATAAAGAAATGGCAGAAGTAGTTTAGTTTCCTGTCAGCTACAATGTGCAGACAGCCTTACACAAATGTGATACACAAGAAAGCTCTTGTCAGCCTGTCCTGGTTTCAGCTGTGATGGAGTTCATTTATTTCTCAGTGCCTGGTACAGGGCTGTGTTTTGGATTCAGTATGGAATAAATATTAGTAACACACTGATGTTTTGGGTTGCCAAGTAGTGCTTACCCTAAGCCAAGGACTTTTCAGTTTCCCATGCTCTGCCAGGGAGGAAGTGCACAGAAAGCTGGGAGGGAGCATGGCCAGGACAGCTGATCCCAGCTGGCCAGGGGGTATTTCACACCATACAATGTCATGCCTGGTAGAGAAACTGGGTGAGTTACTTGGAATAGGAGCTGATCCTGGTTGAGGGATGGGTTTGGCACTGATCATCAGGAGGTGAACAATTGCATTGTGCATCACTTGTTTCATTTGGGTTTTATTTCTTTGCATCTTCTTCTTGTTGGGGTTTGGGGGTGGGGCTTTTTTATTTTGTTTTGGTTTGGTTTTGTTTTGTTTTTTTATACTTTCAGATACTGAACTGTTCTACTGTTCTTATCTCAACCCATGAGTTTTACTTTTTTACCCTCTGATTCTCCTCCCCATCCCACCCAGTTTGGGCCAGTTTGGGGGAAAAGTGAGTGAATGGCTTCAAGCTACTTAAATTAGTGCCACTTGGGGTTAAACCATAACATGGTGTAATCTGGATAGGCATGCTGGCATCAAAGAGAAGGATAGTAATGGTCCATGTCTGGAGTGCTGTTCCTGGGTCTCAGTAGTTCATCACAGCAGTGTGTTTCTCTACCGTCTTTCCTACTCCTTGGTTCTTGGGTAGGGTGAGCTCAAGCTGCTCATCCACACATGAGAACAGTGGGAAACTGCCAGGCTCCTGGCATGGCATACACGTGCTTGCCATTGCAATGCTGGAACTCCAAGTTTTATGTGCCACACAGTAGTTGGAATGCCTAATTTTGTTTTAATGTGGGCCCAGCACATTGGGGTATTGGCTTTTTCTGGACCTTAGGCCATAGTCCACATTTTGTTTATGAATTAAAAACAAAAAGAAAAAAAGAAGAAATCACTGAGTTCTTTTCCTGGTTATTATAGGATTAGCTGGTCCTGCTCACTTTCAGAATGGGTTCAAGAACCTCACCTTGAGACATACTTTATATATTTGTGTCTATAAGACTGTGCACATGCTGCGATATTTGGAATAGCTGCTCTTGAAGCACTGTTTCTGGAGTAGCTTCTGTTTTAAAAAAGCCCTCGTTACTTGGCAGATTTCATTCTGCCTTGCCCCAACCTACCTTTTCTCTAACCTCCTTGCAGAAGCCAGTTACAATTGGAGAGGGTGCAAAGAATTTAGGATCCAATGGATTAGCATCGCAAATACTCAGTTGCAGTACTAAGCTGGGCTTCAGCTGCTCTCTCGGATCCTTTCCCAGGTCTTGGGCACTGCAGGGAAAGAGGGGAGCAGAAAGTGTAAGGAATGAGTTTTCACATTAGAGAATTTCTCCTGAGAAGTGCTGAGTATTTTATTATTTAATTCCAGGGGATATATTGAGAGTCAAAAATGCAAAGGTACTCAAAAGATCAGACCCTTCATAAGTGGTAGCAACCCCAGTGTGACACAAACTGGAACGGGGTGTGGGGTCACACTTCTCATGCAGCAGAGAGTGACTTACATAAGGAAACCCCTGTGATTACAAACAGGTGTCACATCACTTTTTCTATTAAAGTGATCAAATGGGTTGAAATCCCCAAAGATGAAGTTATTGAGGTTTGTGCTCGGGGCTGTGTAGCCCAATTGCCTGCAATCTCAGGAGAGGGGGAGCTTTGCACAGGAAATGAACTCTGGCCATTTGAATTTTCTTTAATAATTGTTTCAAAGTCTATTATGTGTGCACCACATCAAATAATTACAGGCCTTTTTTTTTTTTTTTTTTGGTAACCTGTTACCTGGGACGGTTTTGCTTGGGAAATAAAACTTAGTTATTCAGTCCTTGAACTGTTTCTTTCTCTACTGCATTCTGGGATTTATCACTCATCAGAACAAAACCTCATGAAGCAGTAGTAGTCTTAAAAGTATAGTACGTGAATTGGATGAATAAAGTAAAAAAAAACACTGAAGTCAGGTTGTTTTTTGCAGTGTGGACTAGTGGAATAAACCAACTTTTGGTGTTCACAGATTTTACAAACTGTGCCTTTGAGCCGTTTTCAGGTTCATCTTTCATTTTGTGTAGGTCAAGGATGTTTATTGAAAACAAAGTATTTTATTTCACAGTGATGAATTATCAGTCAGCAAGTTATTCCTGTGACCCCAGGGGATTTTTGTAATCTCTGGGCACCCTCTTTTACCTCTTCATGCTGCAGCTCCAGACTTCTCAATGAATGGGCTTCCATCCCTCTGCTCATAAACGAAGGTCCAGTTCATGTGGTTAATTTTTCTTATTATTTTCCAAAGCTGATGGAACCCAGAAACAGTTTTAAATGTAGGAGATTCCCTTCCCCCTGCAATATGCCAATGCCCTTGTCTGACCACACCAGGTTGTTTGAGATCCCAGTTTAGAAGCAAATACCTACCCTTGAAAGCAATCCCCGGCAATAGGTCACATTAAGTGGCGGGTGGTAAATGAGGCTCTGATTCACAGCACTGCTGGGTGCTATTGCTCTGATACCGAAGGGTGGGAAAAAGCAGACAAGCACAGGCTTTCCCTCGCAATCAAACCCTTCCCGACTGGCTCTAATGGATATGTGCAGGTGCAGTGAAGCACGTGGATGTCTGGAGAGTTTTGAATTTCTGTTTCTGTTCCAGGCTGGTTTTTTTTTTTGGTTGCAGTGTGTGGGTGTGACACAGTAAAAACCACCACCGTGGTAAGCAATCAGAATAATTGCTTTGCATTTCAAGTAGCAGTGCTCACCTTTTCCCATCAGGTAACATCCCAACTATTCATGAATGTCCAAGTCCACTTCCCATGTAATTAAGCTGTTCCGTTTCAGCCATAAATATGGTCAAATTATGGTGTTTTGTAGCACTGCATCCGTTGGACTGTAGTCCTTCTGCAGGTGTGCTGCAGGAAGCCATGGAAATGCAGCTGCCACAAAAGCATCTGGGAGAGCAGGGCCCAAATTACTGTGGCTGCATAGCAATTGGCCTGAATTGCTGTTGGTGTGATCGAAAGGACAAATAGGTTGACAATAACACAGGGCTGTATTGACAGACAGCCGCTCCCAACAGCTGTATGAGCTGAATAGAAAAAGGTGGGACAGGACTCCAGTCCACAGCCAATCAGTGAGATTGCCAGTTTCTGTTTTATTTCTCCACTAAATGCTATTATGTTTGACATTTATGCATGTTCACCACTATAATTTCCAATTGTATTATTGAAATAAAGAATGGTATGTGAAAGCCACAAATGATAGCTCATTTAGTGCTTTCCTTGTGGCTTTGGCTCATCATGGTTTTTTGACTTAGAAAAGACTTGGCAATTGCACAATGGGGCACCATGAGGAAATAAAAACCAAACCCAACATAGTTTTGGATGAGAAATTTAAATTAGTTGAATTTTCTTTGCAGTGGATGTGTGCAGCCTTGTAGTGCAGGTTCCCAAATGGGGTGTTTCATGTCTTTGTGCATCCAAGCAGACTGCATGGAACATGCTGTGAGGGCAAATGTGTGATGTGATAGTTTTCTGGTATTTTGTAGCATGGACAAAAATGTGCATAACGTTCAGCACTCAGAGATCAGGCTGTTTCCAAAGGTAACATGAAGAAATAACCCAAGAATTTGGAAAGAATGGAAGTTAGACTGAGGCACAGATTAACGTGCGACAAGCAAGGCACCTAAAGAAAACAAGAAAATGTACTATAAATACATTAGGAACATGTGAAAGGCAAAAGAAAGTGGAACCAACTACTTAATGTAGAAAGAAAATAAGATGGCTTAGAAAAGGTAAAATTTTTATTGTCCATTATTTCAATTTTCTAAAAGAAATTTGTGACCCTTTAATTAAAGAGATTAAATTTAACAAGGAAATAGATGGCTAGGTGAAAACTGGGGAGGAGAAAACACTACAAAATATGTAGATAAATCACATTCATTTACTTTAGGTGTGCCTGACTAAAATTATCTGTGAGAATGAACTGCACTTGGGGAATGGACCACATGGAGGGAATAGATAATGGTAACCAGTCAACCTGACTCCAATAGCACAAGGGAGAATAGATCTATTCAATAATAACCCTGTGGGCCATAATAAGGAGATAAAAATAGACCCTGTGGATTTCTCAAATATGAATTGCATCATCCCTGTAAAAGGATAAGATCTGCCATAAAAAGTGGTAGATGTGACATATCTTGAATTTAGTACAGCTTTCGACACCATTCCAAATGACATTTCCCAAGTGACATAGAGGAAAATGCATGAGGGTACAATCATCTCAAAGTGGGTGTAGAGCTGCCCAAAAAGCAGTAGAGTAACCTATTGATGGTTTGCTGTTGACCTGGGAGAGCATTTCACTGGAATGTACCCAAGCATCTAACACTGGGTCTGGTTGTTGTCAATATTTTCAGTGATTTGGATGATGGAGGAAAATCTCCCCTTTTAACATTTCCTTTTGTTGCCAGCCTGGGATGGGTTACAGACACTGCAAAATACATGATTAGAATACAGAGTGACACGGGTATGCTTGCCAAATTGCCTACAAACATTAAAATACAGTTAAATAAACAAAAATGCTAACTGCATGGCTGAAGGAAATCAAATGTAGAGATATAAAATGGGGAATATTTCACTGGGCAGCATGGAGGGAACTAGTGTTAAATCATAAATTAGATAGACATTGTTAATGCAGCTGAAAAGATGTAAGGAATGTCATGAGGGAAGTTTTAATAAGGGTAGCTTGAGCAGGATGTGGAGAATAGTTATTCTGCTATAAATACTTTTTCTGTGCTTTCACATTTTTTGAACTATAAGCACAAATCAAACAGAATCCAGTGGAAAGCAAGAATGACAAGATTTAAAAACTAAACTAAACTAAACTAAGCCTGTTTGAAGGCTGAATTTGTTTGATTTAAAATGAGAGGATTTCAAGGCATTTGCAGTGCAGAAAAGCTTGTTAGAAAATTGAGAGCAGTGAGTCAGAAAGAGAAAAAAGAATGAATAGACTTTATTTTCAGTAAGAAAGATTTAAGTTTATTAGGAGGAAAAAATATATTCTAAAAATAATTAAGTATTGGGACAAGTTTGAAGTGGCTGATAGCAGAAATAGGAAATGTTGCCTTGTCTGCTTAAGGATATTGTGTTTAAACCATTGATGCTTCTTAATATCACTGAGCAAACTTTGTAATTGTGTTCACTATCCATCACTCAGGAATTCTCGCAATCACTGAGGCTGATGTAGAGCAAGTCACTGACCAAGGCAGCTGACATTTTTTGTGACTCATGCTTTCCCATCATCAAAACTAGGGCAAGACTGCAATTCATCAGGTGTATCCTCTCAAAAACATCAGATTCTTCCTTACTCTTTGCTGACTATTCCCTCCCAGTGTCTCAGATTCAACATGCAGAAAACCTACAGTCATTGATGCCTGATGCCCAGTGAATGTTTAATGACATAACTAAACAAAGTCAAAACACGAATTACATTTATAGTGCATGTAATATTTGTATACATTTCTATTGCATAATACAAAATATTATGCTCAACATGAAACTTGACTTAAAACAATTTAACAAGGGCAGGGGGCACTGCAGGTTTCCAGATAACAGTTCTGTTCTATGTAATTTCCTTGTGAGCATTAGGGTGGGTGGGTGTGAGTAGAACTGTGTTATGCCAAAGATGGTAAATGAAAATCTAGTCCTACTGGTATCTGATCAGAGTTCTGGTGTCTTCTTTGAAGGGAAAACTGGACTGAAAGGAGTAGAGAAAAGAAATTAAATTCAGTCAGTTTGAAACTTGGAAATAACAGTAAGTCACAACAGTTATGCCTGAAGTCCCCCAAATAGTTGGCCAATATAAGCACCAAGGGATGTGCTGGGCTGAGCCAAGACAGGTCTGTTTTCCTGGTCACTGGCAGGAGGAGTTAACTGCCCTTCACAGGTGAAGGGTGTTGCAGAATGATCATCACTCACAGTCTTTGCCTGCTGAAGTGTGTAGAGGTCACAGGCAATATTTCAGTGAAGATAAAGGTCTAACCTTCAGTCTCACACAGGGACAGAAGTCTTTTCATTTCTCCCCTATATACAAGGAAGTTGTGAGGCTACATCTAAAGAACTTTGTAATATCTTTATGCCCTCAGTAGGTAATATACTTTTAACAATTTTCAGGGATAAATACGGATGTTTTGCAAAGAGAGATTTTGTGGGAAAGGCACATGTCTAGTGCCTGGTGAGTTTAACATATGCTGAAACACATGCATTGTTTTGTGGGGAAAAATAGAGAAAGATGTTCCAATCCAAAACTGGTTTGAATCCAAAAGATTTTAATTGATCAGTAAATGAAAAAAAAAACAAAACCAAAAATCAGTTCTATCATTTTTTTGGTCCTAGATTCAGGCTGCAATATTGACTGCACTTTGAGAAAGTGATGAGGTTTATGCCATTTTAAAGAAAGAAAACTAATTCCATTTTTAGACAGTCCCTTTCTTAACATTCCTGTTTATGAGAAAACAAATGCATAATGCAACATAGACCTTTGTATGGTGTAAATTCCGTTTGAAATTGAAAGGCATTCCATTTCAGAAATGGCATGCTGTTCTGTGAAGTTAAATATGAGCTTGAAAATGTGGAAATAAACTAGGCCTTTTCATTCTTACTAGTAAACTTTAAAAAATAAAATTTACTACCCTTGAAGGACAAATGATTCAGAGCACTGGAGGCAGAAAGCCTCTATGGATTTGGGTCATGCACTCAATTATTACTTCTAAACTTAAGCATAGATATGAGAAACTCTTAGTTCTTTATATATTAAAGCCTGGATCTAAACTCCATACTTTTGTCACAACTTGATATTGAGATATTGAGAAAGGACTTCTGTTAGTACCATTGATCGAGTTGCTGATTTACTGCACCCTTATATTGATCATGAAGTTCTCAGTCTGTGGAAGTTATTCCTCACACATCAAGAGAAGTTGGTATATATGAAATCAAATGTACTGAAACTCAGACAGTGGTGCCTTTTGCAAATTAATTTGAGTTTGATACATCATGAAATTGTAATCTGCATTTGTGATCATAAGCTCAGTGAAGGAAATTATTCCTGTCTGAGGATGGGCTTCTGTTTTTTTGAAATCTACAGTTTTTAACCTCATGCTTAATTCTGTTAATTTGTAATTTCATTTGCCTGCATGCTGGCCATGGTTTAAGAGTTAAGTTTCAGTATATAAAAGAAAGATACTTTCTTGTGTTCGATGCACACAGTAAAGCTTTTGGATTCCTTTTTCTGAAAAACACCTTCTTTCTTTCTTCTTTCTCCTTTATTCTTTGTTTCTTCTTTCTTCTTCTTCACCTGACAGATATTTAAAGAGAAATTCTGCTTGCCCCCTTAGCAAACTTGTGGTCTGAAGTATCCAAAACAGACTATGAAATGCAGAGGTTGCAATCTCCTTTGTAACAAACAATGTTATTTCATAGCTTTGTCAGAGCAGGAAGTTGATCCTCTTTTATTATATTTTCTTCATTCAAGGGCATGCTCAGATTAAAGAAGGATTTTATAAGGTGTTTCAGGGCTATTGATCAAACCAAATGCAGGCGTTGGCATTTTTTTCTCCATCTGCAACTAGTCAGGAAAACATACATGAAATTGGAAGCACTTTGACCACAGTGATGTATTTATTTCTACTCAGGTTTGGCTCTCATACCTCATATCTTTCTCTAGAAACAAAGTGGAAAGTTTAAGAAAAGATAAATGAGGAAAAGTGTTTTCTTGGTTCAGACTCAGAAGTCCTTCCTTCCAACACGGAATTCTTACTGTAGTCTGAAAAAGATTGAGTACTTTGTGCCTCCTCTAAAATAGGAATACATTTCTTTATTTCTGTTTGTAAAATCTTTTGTCACTTGAGGTTTGTCACTCTTCTAGTGGAGAGCATTCTTAGACCACTTTTG
>JAOXXN010000395.1:6406068-6431192 GCA_026770055.1 Myrmophylax atrothorax
GAAGCAGTTGCAGAATTAGTATAAACACATGGATCTGGGGTTTGATGTTAGCACTCAGAGTATAAGCACAATAAAAAAAATCAAAAGTAGCTAAAACACAGATTATGGCAGATACTTCATGCCTCATACCTTGATGGTGAGGAAATAATTTTCGTAAAAATCTCAGTGTAGTCTTATTCCATCAAAAATAAAGAATTCCTTCTGAAAGAAGAAAACAACTAGGAAAACCACAACAACCCCCCGCAGGTTCCACTTCAGGGAAGCAGACATTCAGAAAGCCTTCTGAATTCCATGCAGCAGGAACTTATGTGGGTAAAATGTGATCAAAACACTGTGTGATAGGCTCATCTTCATGCACTACACACCTATCAGTTCAGTTAGCCTCTCTCTGTCTGATGAAATAATTACACTGAGAGCATGATGATGTGGCTGTTTTAAGCCTGCCATTGCAGATGGCTTATTATTTTGTCTACTTTGACTTAAAAAGGTGCAAAGAATGTGCAACCAGAATGCACAAACTGCTGGTCCCTCTGGCAGAAAGTCTGACCTACCAGATTTTCTCTAATAGCCTGACTAGAATATCTGAAGAGGGAAGAACAAGAGTGTCTTGGAAGCAAAGAATGAACCTCTGATTGCTCCCTATGCAGACAGCTCATTTGAAGGGCAAAGTACTTTCTTCTGTGTGTGCCAGAGGAGTCTGAGCTGTCCCTGGACAGGTACACAGAGGAGGATCTGACCCCTCTTGCTCCATACTTGGTCTTCTAACAGATTTACCAAATACAGGACATTTCAACATCTGTATCTGCTTCTCCTAGGCAGCCCCACTGCCTTACAGAATGACACTGGCCCTTGAAATTGTAAACCATTTTCAAAATTAAGTTTCATGAGAGCACTTTGTATCATTCAGCATAATTACTGTGCCTATTCCAAGAATTGTGGTGAGACAAATTGACCCTTGTGCCTTCTGGTAAGGTGTTTCTAACATAAGTGGTCAACACATTTTCCACTTTGTGACTTCCAAAGCCCTGAAGTTACTTGATCATCCTTAAAAACAATGTCAAAGATGGCCATATACAACAGAAGGAGGAACCTACCCTTATTTAGGGCTTTTAATTACATTCCAATTCCACTGTAGTGCTCATTGTTTTTAATACCTTTGAACGCATGAAGTGATGAGCAGCACCTGTCTCTATGGGAGGATGTTGAGATAAACCCTACAATATTTCAGCCAGTTGACTGCTAAAGAAGTTCAACTGGTCCAAAATTCAGACTGGGACATGGGGAGGTTTTCTCGTTCCTTCCCTCCTCCCCTGGCAATGAACACGTCCCTTGTGCCACAGGGCCCAAGTTGGAACTGAGCTGACTTTAGTGGAGGGGATGTTTAAGAAACAAAACCTTCAGCCCCAGTTTAGTGTAAATGCTCTGAGTGAGCCCCTCAAAGAAGCTGGCAGCTACATAAAGGCATCTCAGACTATACAACACTGCACTTTTTCTTCTGTGGTTCATAGATGTCAGATCATGTTTCTTTGAAGATGTTCTTTTAGTTCTCTCCACCTCTGGTAGTAACACCTGAAAAGGATGAAATCTGCAATTTTCTTATGGTCAATCAAGATAATTAGGCAGTGGTAGTTTAATTAGAAAAGAAAATAACACCATTGTGCTTTGGGCTGCATTCTTATAGAGCGTTAAAGTCCCAGTAAATGGCATGTCCTTTGGTTAAAGGCAGATGTTTTCAGAACAGGAAAATCTTGGCTGCCAGAACCATTAGTCCATGGGCATGCTATCTTAATAAAACAGTCAAGGTCACTGTTCACCTATCTATATTCCCAAAATACAGCCTCTAAATTACCTTCAGCTGAAATCCAATATTATTTTTAAAGTTTTTTTTAAATAAGATCCCACCAGGCTTGGTTCTGTACAAACACAGAACAGACAGATGGTCCATGCCCTGGAGAGCTGGACTCTGAGACCTCACATTTCTCCTGGTGACTTTATGTGTTTTCTCTGATTAGGACATAAGCACTGTCAGGCCAGGAGACCTTGTAAAATCCTCCTTCCTCCAGCTTCTTCCATATGTATTCAACATTCAGCAGAGACTGGGACTTGTGGGGTTTTTTCATTTTTCTTTCACAGCCCAGTACTAATTTATAAACTTTCAGAGTCTGAATGGGGCTGAGTCAGTGTAATCCTTCCTTGTTATTGCATTTTCTGAAAGCCCTATCAATTGTCTGTTGCATTATTCCTTATCTGTGAAGAAAACTGGCCCTTTGGATGGAGGTAGAAACATTTAATATGTAATCCACTATTCAAAATTACTCTTTGATGTCGAGGAAGTTGTAGGATATGCTATTGTACTGCTTCATGTTAATAAAACACAGATATAATATTAGCATACTTTTATTAATAAATTAAACCTTATTTTTTCTCCAAATAGGCGAATAGATCACACAGGCTGAAAACATATAAAGGAAGCGACTTGCATTTGTTGTAGAGAAGAAATTCCCTCTCTTTCTTTCCCTTTTCTATCCTTTTTACTTGAGTTGGCAATAAAGTTTTATGCCTTTTCAAAACTTGCCATGGCATTTTTTTCCACTCTTTGGGTCTTCTTTCCTTTCTCTCTGCCATCACCTCTCTAGAGGTGAGAAAAGGTTGGTTTGTGCCTTTCCCCTGTCTTTCAGATTTACTGGAAAAGAAGGAGGGAGAGAAAAAAGAGAAGACAGACTAGGGAAGAGGGTGGGAAAAAAGGAAACGTTCTATTTCAGTATGTTTTTGCTAGATATTTTCTAAAATCTAGAATCTATCTAAGTAAAGCTAAATCTAAATAAATGAATCTAATAGTAAGACAATAAGTCACAATTATAATTATATTACAATAATTAACCATTAACTTTTGTCATTAATTAAATATAATTATTATAATTAATTATAATTAATAATAAGAAAATAATTGGCTAAATCTAAATCTAATATCTAATAAATCTAGATATTTTCAAAATCTAAAATATTTTCTAAAATCTTAATGTTTCTCTGAAAAATTAACACAGAAAATATATTTTTTAAAAGTCCTTATTACTTATATTGGAAATGTTGTAGTGGATTTTTTTTAGCACTGTTGTGAGGGGTTTTTCTTTAATTTTTCTTTCTATTTTTTCATCTGAAAAATAGATTAGTCTATTATGTCTCTTTCCAGCAGACACCACTCTGAGTCCTAGTTCCCTACTCACTCTTCTTAGGCTGTAGAGTATTGAAGTGAAGAAGGCACTTTCCATACTCCTGTACAGTGTCTTAATTAAATTTAGATGTTAATTTCATTGGGACAGAGGCTGCATCATTTGCCTTTTATGTTTGTACCACCCCAATATGGTGGGATTTATTTAAGCCAGGATTGTGCCCATCAGGCTTTTTGTTTATCAGCTTGTTGCTATTAATTTCTGTATCTTCTCTATCTTTCTCTATTTTCTGCCTGTTTCTCCAACACTGCCCAGTTTTCTGAGTGCTTAGTCTTCCTTGGTGGCCACCACATTCTTTTACTGTCCTGATATTCACTGCCTCCTTTGGCTTGACCCAGAAGTCAAGTTCCTTCTGTGCTTCACCTTCTCTTCTTTCCTTCCAGCCTCTCCAAGTCACATTTCTCCCTGCACTGTGCTGGTTTCCCCAGGGAACAGTGTGATGCGTGATCGTGATGTTCAAGTCATCAGCACTTGTACCCCCTGATAATTAAAGGGTTAGTAAAATAATGCACTGCTAAGTGTGAAGGATGTCAGATTAAAGGTTATGCAATGAACTCAATTAAACTGACAGTAGAGAGCTGGGGAGGCAGGAGTTCAGTTTCTTATCCCAACTGGCAGTTATTTTACCTCCCTATCTGTCATCAAAGAGAAAAAAAGCTAAACCCTAGAGACATCCCTAACTGCCACTGCAAATATTCTCATGAAACTACAATAAAATCCTTGGCACAAAGATAGGACTTATACCTTCTAAGCAGTGTACTTGACAGCCCTTAATCCTGTTGATTTAAGGCATTCTCTGAATATTCACTGTACATCTCTGTAAGAATGTCTGAGAAGTGGGACAGGAGATTTTCCATCAAAAATGGTACATAAGCATGGAATGCATTTTGCAGCTTGCAGTTGTAGATTGTCCTGAAAGTAAACAGAGAGGTTTTGGAAGATAAAAGGAAACACCTTAGATCCAATTACATATAAAAGAAATAACCTCAAAGTCAGCTGGTTTTGTAAGTCACAAACAGCATGTCAGCTTTTGGCCTCTCCATACTGTAGCTGACCATATGATTCACCATGAATATAATCACATTTATAGATGTTAAACTCAGAAAGGACTGTCCCATCTGCTTTCTTGCATGCAGAGGTCATTAAAGCTCCCCCTGACATACCTGTATTCAACCAATGATTTCCAAAAGAGACATGGATTTTAAAACATACTGGGGAAACTAAAACCAAAGAAGAAAATTATGAATGCAGTATAGCTCCTTTGCTGTGGCCTAAAAGTTAATGTTTTAGAAAAAGAAATGCTATTAAGGCATTTCTGGTTTGTAGTTGGAATAAATATGATCATGTATCCTTGCTGTGTAATGATGTGAGTGGACAAAAATTGTTCTGTCCTTTTATGTAGAGGTATTTTAAATACGACTTTTGGGTTGGGTTTTTTGTTGTTGTTCGTTTGTTTTATTTTCTTACAGAATTTTAACAAGAATTGGGAAATAAGGCAGTTCTCTGGTCCCTGTAGTCTTCCTAGCTGCCTGCTCTGAACAGCCACTCCATGTCATACATGTGTTAGCCCCTTTGGTAATATTGGTAGGTGCAGGAGGGAGCTTAACTTGACAGGTTAAGACAATACCAGTGTCTGCAGGACTGTCTGAAGTCCCATTACATCCTGTGCATATCTAGCCAATACAGTCAATTGTGCCTGGAGAAATAATTTTCAGGCTAATATAGGTCCTTAATTTTAGATGTTTTAATTTGCAAGTTGAATCTTTCCCTTAGTGTCCCACCAGTGTGTGATGACAGTCCCTAACAACCAGGCACAGATTTCCTGGAGGAGCTGTGGGAATTTTAGCCTTGTTTCCATCCCACAGTACCCACCTGTGGGTCTGGGCATTTGACTTATCTGTGTCAGGTGCCACATTTAGGGAGCTGTAGGGAAGCTGTGACTCTGGGAACAGCCTCCCAATCACATCAGGGATAAAGGGGTGGAGAGCTAAAGCTTTTCCCCTTTAGAAGCTGAGTTAGGTAACACCTGCCTTCATCAGAGTTGTTTCCACCTCTGATGTTCCAGATCATTACTTACCTCTGCCCTCACCAGGGAGTCCGGACACCTCCTCCAGCCTGTTCCTCTTTATGAGTATAGTTACTAAAAGACATTTTGCTCCCCACCCTAGAAGAGGTGACACAAGTGACACTGCCAGGAGATCAAGAACAGCATTGTATTAGTAACACAACAATCTCCCTGTTCACGCAGGAGAAGTAAGAAAATGAAGAGTCAAACTGTCCTTGCAGCAATTTCAATGTTATTTCATAGCTCCCCCAGAGCATGTCAGGCATTTTCTAGCTGTTTCCCATGTAAACCTAACTGCACATCATTGCAGCACATGGTTTATCAGAGAACATCTCCCTGGTGGTTGTTCAGAGAATTTTTCCATGTGGTTGAAGGTCAGGGAACCAGCTTGCCCTGTGTGTCTCCTCATCCTGGTCCTCAACCAGACTGCCCACAGTCATCCTGATGGCCAGAAAAGGGCTTCTGAAGAAACCATTCATCAGTGCTCAGGTTGCAGGGAACTAACTGTTACTTGAGTTGCTTTCTCTAAGGACTTATCACCTCAACTGAACCTATACAGAAAAATAACCTCCAGTTAAGATTTTTATTTACTCTATTTTGATTGAGGTTTCTTTTCTTTTTTTTTTTAACTGGTAAACACTTGACTTTATTATTTTCTTGTGTGAAATGGATTTTCTTTATAGAAAAAGTGCCAACATTACTAACAATATTATTTTACGTATCTGAGGGGTTCATTAAAAATCAGTATAGTTTAGCAATCACTCCTTCTATTATAAAAGCCAATACATTTCATATAACTTCTGGAACTAGGCAGTGAATTCTCTCAATTATTTTAGGCATATAATTAAACTCAGTGGAAATAATGGTTTTCTAAAATACTTTGGCGACAGTTCTGGCACTTTACTAAGCATAAAAATTTATGAGAAAGTCCAAGTTATTTATCATACTTTCATCTTCTTTCAAGTGATGCCTTTCTTCTTGATGGGCTTGTTTGTTAGGATATAGAAAAGTGCTGCTCTCAAAGTTATTTGCTCCTGTAACACCTTCCTATAGTTTCTTTTTCAAAGTAATAACAAACATAAAAGGGAGCTGTACTCTTTGCACTTGTAAAGGTGGAATATGTATTTTTTTGGCATTTCTTTATACAGATACTGATTTATAAGATTCCAACATATTCCATATTCCTAATGCAAAGGAATAATGCAGAACACACTGAAGTTAATCTGGCCCATAATAGGTACAAATGGTGTGGGTTTGCTGCCTCCTTCCACCCAGGTGGCAGCCTCTGATCCTGGGAAGCCCCACAGAGGAAAGAAGGCACTGCTCAGGAGGAAAAAATAATGTACACTCAGCAACCCTTGACCGTAGGTCTGCAAAAATAACTGAACATCTTAGCTGGGAAATTTGCATTTTCTTTCACTTTTTTCCCCCAGAAGTTTAATTTTTCTCCATGTGTTGTTAGAAAAAGGAGATGTGTCTTTCTATTCAATGTGTACTTGATCTCCAGACCTCGATTAAGCAAACAAATGGAAGCACGGCATCAATTGTTCTGTGGCAACACAAGAACAAGTGGCTTTTAAAATAACCTGTGATTCTGAGGCCAAATGGGATCTACTGAAGGTCAGGTTTTTTCACAAGTAGCAAATTCAAATAAAGCAATGGGATGCCCAGTAAAAGACGTCTGTTTTTCAGAAACATAGGCACTGACTATGCTTTCTTTCAGGATTCTTAATGACTACATATACTATTGTAAAGGATAAGCTTCAGGACACTGGAGTTTATGTGACCATGTATCATTGCAAATGATGCAGTGACATTTCTTGGGCACGTCTTCAGACAAAGCAGAGAGACAGAGCAGCAATGTCATTGCAACCAGATAAAATATATTTTATCTATGGATGTTTCAAGAAAAACTGCATCTGACCAGAGCATTACTTACAGAATACAGTAAAATAGTAAAAGAAAAAAGCAAAATCGTAAAACTCAGAATAAACTCATCATTCTCTGGGTGTATACAATTCCTGATATTCATTCAATAGGTCTCTTAATGCACCTATCTTTTTTAGCATCCATAATCAATGAGCTTTTATTCCATGTGTTTTCCTTGACCATTGAGGTTGCCTTACTATCTAACTCTTTCTTGATGTAGAACACTATTTATAGATAAACAGATCTTTAAAAAAGCCAAATTCTCTTCCTCAGTTATTGGGCAAACATAGCAAGGAAATTTTGGGGATTTTTTTTTTTGCTTTTCTATGAGGATTAAGAAAGAGCAGCAGTTTCCAAAGTTAGTGGTCACTGACAGCCATACTTCTCTCCTAACAGCCTATCAGCACCCTTTAATCTGACAGGTTCAGTTGTTTTTAGGTGAAACATGTTGCTCTATCTGTCAGACCATTTGCAGGTTCCAGGTGATAGTTTGAGAGTCACTTACATAGACCTTTAAACAAAAAATAGTAAGTCTGCAGCTCATACAAAGAGAACAACACAGCTGATTCGCAAAGGTAAGCAATACAAATTATACAACAATACAGGGACAAAACAGGTGTAACACAAAGTAATGCTATTACAGACCTTATTTGGTGCTTCAGCCAGTGAATCCTGACATTGTCCTCCCCTGGAATTGACTTGTGCTTCGCAGAGACGCTGGACTGAAAATTTGAGTTTGGGTTTTACTCCGCTCAGTGGGGAATATTTGGCTACAGCTCCAAGAGTGATGGAAAAGGTTGGGTTTTTTGGTTTTACTTTGTTTTGTTTTGTTGGTTTTTTTTTTAATTAAATAACAAACAGATGAGTTTGATACTAATGCACTAAGAATGTTATGGGATATTTAAACAGTGCAAGTGAATAGTAAAGGACAGCTTCCAAAAAACAAGCCCTTCCCAGGAGACAGCTGGAGCTCTGCTGGTACCTTACAGTTTGTTGGGTGGTGCCATCTTATGCATTTAGGCAACTGAAACAAACCCTAAGGATGGCATCTGAACAGTAGGCACCTAAACATGAGCCAGCCCACTAAGTTCCCATGACAATGGAGGCTGTTGATTAAATTAGTGGAGTCAGAAGAATTCAGGTCACCCTAAGACAGAAATCTATGTCTTATCAATTGAACCATGCCCGGAACTGCATTAACTGCATTGACTGGATCTCCATGGTCTGTAGTGGGAACTTGCAGTTGTGGTTTGTGTGGTCACACTCCACTATCACTCTGCAAGCCCATTTCCACCATAAATGCTGAGTAATCCTCTCTGTCTTTTTTAGTTTTAGCATTGCATGAGACTCTGTGTATGTAGTTCATTATAGCCCTATGAAGGTTGTCATAGTGAAAGTGGCAATAAATAGGACATTTGGTCAAAAAAATGCCTGTGAGGGATTTGGGTGCTCTATGATAATTATACTTACCATTTTGATGTAAAATTCATCAAAAGGGAAACAGTTAATGAAATGATTGTCCCTGTTCAGAGTTTATTTAAATTTCACGGCTGAGAGTCTGTTGAGGAGACCAGAACAGATATTGCTAATCCCCCAACTCGGTTGTCTCACAGCCACCTATACATTGAGGGCAAATTGAGTGTTTTTGCTCAGCTGACACATTTGAGGTTTTCTTCACAGTGCTTGCAGCTAGAAACAGCACCTCCAAATCAGAGGTGCAATGCTATTTCATGCTTATGAAAGAAATGTGACAGCAACCTGGAAATGTCGCTAATCACAACTCTGCCTAGGGGTATGAGACAGGAAAGCATTATTTCTTCCCTGTTTGCTAGAGCATTAAATACTGATTAGACTCCAGTGAAAGTAACAGGTATGGGAGAAAATGAGCTATCCCTGTTTCAAGCAGTGCTTCCTTTTGTTGCAGTGGGTAGTTTAACCTGTTTAGGATGTATTTTTCTAGCTATAAAAATGTCTACAGATGATTGAGAATTAAAGACTCCACAGCACGACTCCACAGTTTTGGATCTCAGCCTCCATTAGTCACAATTCTGGTACTCCTCAGAAATCCTCTTTCTTCATTCTTTTTTGCCTCCCCTTTTGCAAGCAAATGGGCACTGCCATCCTGCTGCTCTGTGCACCACATCATTGTGGCTGCTTCTCAGACTTTTCATTGTGAGGCTCAGAAGGCTTTTGGAGAAAGGGGAAAATTCTGCTCATCTTTAAATTGCCCTGGTAAGTGGCAACTGGCTTTCTGCTGTGTCCTAAACTGTTCACTGCCTCTCTTGCAAGCTCATTCAGCCTGAAGAGTGAGCAAATGAGGAACTCAAAGGTTGTGCAAGATGCTTTTCATCCACGTTTAATGAAAAAGTGTAAAACCAGGAAAGAATGAACCTTTTTGTCTTTCTCAGATCCTTTATAAAGGCCCAAATTTTAATTTAACCTCATTGAACTGCAGTCCTCTCTCATTTTTACTGACACTTTCAGGCAAACCATTAAGACTACATCTAGGGATAATTAAGGAAAGGTCAATAGGAACATATTGTGCTCTGGGCTTCTCAACAGTTAATAATAATGATGTTAGAATGAAAGAACTGCCACAAATCCAGAATGCCTATTTACATAGGGTACGAAGACAGGATGCACTGAAGATGAGGGTTCAGGTTGCAGGGCATATATGCTCTGCAGCTATTCTTGGGAAGTCACTTTGTTCCATGTCCCTTTGTTCTTCCATAGTCCTCTGTCTGAATTTTTGTTGATATATATATTTTTTTTTAATGGTAGGACTTAATGGGAAGTGGTGCCTCCTGGTAGATATTTACATGACAACTAGTCCACAGGCTCTAATTTCACAAAGGGCTGTGGGCAAAATTATAAGGATCATTAATTACCTCTTCTGTAAGTAATTGCATTTTTGTGGATGAGTAGCTTGTTTGCAGAACTATCAGTCTGCTAAATAATAGCATATTTGCATAGTAAAAAATGTAAAGAACAAGGAAAGTGTCTTCCCTGGAGCATCTGAAGGATACAGTAGTTAATGCAGGACCCTGCCAGTTCTGTGTTGCTTTTCCTACCTTTTTTAGGCAGTGTTCATCTGAGGGAAACTACATTTCCTGAACTCAGTCCAGTTTCAAACCAGCAGCTCTTTCGATGGTACTTATGGTGGACTGAGCCGCCTCGTCCCATATGCACTGCAGCACTGCAATGAAATGGACAATGAGTCTTTTGAGATGTAAGGGATTCAGGGACTCTGAGGTGATGCTGACAATTTATTTAGTATTTCCCACTCATGGAACTTGAAATCTAATCACCAAAACGCTTAAGTGAATTTAAACATCACTATGAATATCAAAGACTTTTGATTTGCATGTGGCCATTATGAAAAAGAGTTTGATTTTATACTTTCTAGGTTCTTTCTTGTTCAGCTGTTTGGTGTGCTTTGAGGGCTGTGATTGTTCTTTTCAGGCTGTGAGTATTAAGGTCAGTGAGGGACCAAGCTGTTTCTGGTTGTCCTTGAAATGCAGGCGAGAGGAGGGTTTGCGATGTCACATTGACACGCTCCTTCCTCTGGCGTCTATTGTTTCCATTCAAAGGGGAAATAAAAAAGAATTCTCAGCTTAAATACAATGTTTAAACCTGTGAGATTATTTCCTTTGAATGTGAGGTAGACAGGTGAATTTCTAAAGCCTCTGAGATAGTTTTGAAGGCAGGAAAAAAAATGTAAGTGGCTTTATGTCATGCTACCCAGTGGCACATATGTAAATTTGAATTGGCAGGTGATTGGGAATTCTAGAAATGCACTTTTGATGCATAGAAGCTATTTTTGTACATTGTTAGATAATTTCTCAATCCATCCTGAATTGATGCATCCCTTGCTTTAAGCAGGGGGTGGCTGTGGGATCCTGTTAGAGAGGGTGTGTTGGGAAGGACCCAGAGTGGGTTTCCTCAGCAAGTGAAGGTCAGCAGGATCTGAGGAGTCAATGGGGCTGGCATGGCAGGGCAGAGGAAGGCATGCAGAGCTGGCCCAAGGATGGCAGACAGGGCCTACCAACAGGATAGGTCTCCAGACATACCTAGAGCATAAGATAGGTCCACAGTCAAGCCAGATTTCAAATTGGCAGATTGGGACTAACAAAGCCCATGGCCAGGCTCAGGCACAGCTACAGCATCACTCAGGCAAGGACCAAGGGCAGGGCTGGAGCACAGGCAGCTCCTGAGCGAAGGGGTCAGCCCTTGCTGGAACCCCTCCCAGGTTGTCTCACACAGCCCATTTCCCAGCAGCCTGGTCCCAGGTTGCAGCCATGCAGCATCTGAGCTGGCCTGGAGTGCTGCCAGTCAAACCCTCAGAGTGGGGATGAGGTTTTTCAGAGTCTGTTGATGCTCCAGGAACCACTGGCATCTGGTACTGACTGCCTCAAGCCCTGAGGGAACTGGTGAGGGCAACGGTCTTTCCTTGCTGCATTCCCTCTGCGTGTCTCCCAGTTATCTACAGGACTGCCTGTGCCTGGTGTCTCCTCTGCAAAATGCTGGATTTTATGGACTTCCCTGAAGCATCTGCAGTGAGTGGCCCTTGCAGTGACCTTTCTCAGCTGTGACTTTTGGGTGTATCTTAAAACTCATGTTTTGAGCCCTGCAGCTACATCCTCAGCCTGTTAAATAAAAGCAGCCATGATGTTACTTTTTCCTCAACATATTAAATAAATGCAGAGATGGTCCTACTCTTTCCTCAACATGTTTCAGTGTGGAGAGTTTGAGCATGGACAGATAAATCACTCCTGTACTTTCTATGCAGAAGATGATCTTTTTGGTGTCTTCTGCTGTAATGGGAGATTTAAAGATGAAAATATGTCCTCCTCTGTGGTCAAGGTGCACACAAGTGTGTTGAAGCATGCTGTCTTACATGGAGAGTGTGCATTACCTCAAGGGAAGTCTTCAGGTTTCAGATGCAGTTCAGTCTCTGGTGTCAGCCCAAATGGCCCAGGCTTTCTTGTATATATGTGCTGAAGTCACATTCCACTAAAAGTTAGTCTGGTGCTTGTGCTGTGCTGCTCTGGAAACACAACCTTTTGTTCCAGATACAAACAGTTGGTAATAGAAGAAATCAACTATAAAATATAGGTCTAAGATACAAAATAGGCAACTTGTTTGTATGAGATACTATAGAATGCTGGTTTTGTATGTATCAACAATACCCAGGAGAACTCATTTTTACTCCTGACTTTTGCAAAATCACTGTACCATTATGAAGGAAAGGTGAGACTGTACTACTCTGGTATCTTTGAACCCTTTACTGTGTCTTCATGAGACATGCAGAGAACAACCTAGGAGAGCAGATGGCACAAAAAACCACAGAGCATCCTCATTCTGCTGTAACAGCACTACAGATCTGATGCTTCCCTCCAGGGCTACACTAGTATCTCATGAGAGCTGAACGGATGGGCTTCCAGTGAGCCATGGGGTGCTGTGATTGCCACAGCTGTGATTCAAGGGATATTTTAGAGAGTCTGTTGACACCATCTGAGATTGCTTCATGTTCCCTGTTCTTTGGCATATCTGACTAATCAGTTTCTAGTTAGAATACAGAACGTTCAGTGACACCATCTCTATTTGTTTTATTTGTTGAGAGCAAAGTGTTGAAAGCAGGCTGCTTTATGGGATAGAGGATTCCACAGTCCAAAGCTACCAAAAGTTCATGTATTTGGGGGTGAAAAGGAATGAGAAGATTTATATTAGTATGTTAAAGAGAGATGTCCCAACACATTTGCAGCTCTGCATGCAGAATGAACGTTCACAGTCATGTTGGACAGTGTAGACAGTCAGTGGCATGTCATGGCTGCAGCCACCTAAGAAGGGTTGGGAGGTCAGACTTTCTCTGTTCTCCAAGTAAAGGGAAAATCAAGTATATGCAGAACAAAAGTATGCTAGAACTGCAGATTCATTTTCTGATGAGATTATCATAACAACATAATTTGTTCACTGCAAAATGAAAATGTTTTCTTCTTTGGGAGAAATGGGAGGGAATATTAGATGAAGATTATTTTTAAGAACTTAAATAGATACTTCTTCCTTGAAGTTCCCCGTGTTGCCTTTGGCTAGAGGGACTGAAGTTGAAATATAAAGCCCTTTTTTGAAATGCTTTTGAATTAATGAAGACTCTCTGCTGGGCATTTTTATTCAAAACAAAACAGTGTGTCAGTGGAGGGGAGAAAAGGAAATGGATGTTTTAAACATGCAAGGAAAGCAATATCAATGAGTAGCAGCAGAAAGTACTTTCCTTGTAACACTGATAAGAAAGATCAGAAACCTGTTGTGACATTGTTTGTGTATGGAACTGGCAAAGCTCCCCCCTTCAGTCTGGAAAACCAGAGCTTTGAAGAAGTTAAAAATGAACTAAAATGAGATATTAAACTTTTCAAAAAATGATACCTGCAAGAAGAGGCAGAGATTACACAGGGAAATGCGAACAGAGCAGTGCACAAACTGCAGCAGTGTCCAAATGGCAGGAAACTCAAAATCATTGAACTGTTGTTAATACATGAAGAGTCATGCCATGCTGTAATGATAAAACAATCTCCATCACTTTGCCCAATATTTTTAAGAACTTAAATATGGGCTCAAATAGTGTGATAGCAAGTAGCTTAATGAGCCAGCGGACAGACAAGGTAATCTGGCTGGCCAGGAGGTTTCAAGTTTATGATCAAAGCTTGGAAGTCTTGTCCCTGCTTTTCACATGTCACCCTAGAATAAGCTCAGTCCCATTGTAAACCTCATTAAAAAACATTGTGAACGTCTCCTTGCAGGTTATTTGTGGTTCCTGTCTTTTCCTTATTTTGACATGTAGTGCTTTACAAATTCCTATTTTTATAAGATTTAGATTCACAAAAGACCATGGGATCATGAACTTCTTTTTATTTTTTTACTTTTACCTGTCTCTGGGTCAAACCTTGCAATTTGTCACCTAGGAAGACATCCTGTCTTATCTAGAGTTCCAAAGAGCAGAGTCTTCCCATTCCCTCAGCAGTGATGTACACCTGCCTGGAAAATAATAAAAAAAAAATCTCTGGTATCTCTAATTTGACATGCAAGACATTTTGTTTGGCTGAAGAAAAATATCTTTGTTTCCTTAAGTCAGTTTTGTTTCAGAGACTTAAGTGCTTAGATGCATTGATTATATTCAAATGTGTTACTGACCATTCCATTTAGAGGCCACGTGCTCCATCCTGTGCCCAGACAAGTCCTTGGTGCATACAGGACACATGCATGGGTGGTGTGCTAGGTGGGTGTTGTGGCATATCAACCATAGTCTGTAATGAAAATGGGGATACTGAGCATCTGAGCTGTGACAGACTGTCAGGATGAGGACAGACCAGGGTGTAGTTGATCCAAATGAAGATGTTTGCCTTAATTTTGACAAACCGAAATGTTCTCTTTAGTAGTACAGATAAGAAAAGCTGAAATACAGGAGTGGAAGTATTTCATGGAAAATGTTGATTTTTCTGGAAATCATGTTTCCTACTGCAAAGAAAAAGTTATCTGGTGGTATATTCCCAACTCACTCTAGCAGAGAGTCTGTCTGAATCTTAGTGTTGCCATCTGGCACCCAGTTGGAGAACCACAATGGCATATGCTTCTTTTATGTTGCTATTTGATATTTATGAGTAAGTCAACTTGGTAATATATTTGGCTAATTACTTTTTAAAATTCCATGCCCAGAAAATTCATGTGGTGCAAAACTTTGTTGAACAAAAGTGAGCAGGAAGCTGTTCTCAACCTGCAATAAAGAGGAGATACAAAGCAAGACACAGTACACGACCATACTGCAGCATGCAGTGTTGATCCGGAAAGGCTTCACTTCCCGGGGGGAAGGGTTGGCCCCTTCTCTTCCATGCCCCTGAAAAATATGTCTGCTGTGTAAAGCAAATCCAAAATACTGGTTGATAGCCAATCAAAAGAATTTTGCTTTAGTGGCATCCATCTCCCTGTGCACAGAGCTTATAAGTGTGGGTATTGATGGAGTCTGTCTCACATTTAATCATGGCCTGATCATGCCTCTGAAAAACAGCAGATTCAGGAGACAACATTTGGTGCAGAGAAAGTTTACTTGGAAATGGCTGAGGGGAGAGCACAGAGAAGGGCAAACCTGAGCTCTTCTATCTGCTATACCCTTGGTGGGCAGCAGCTGTGGAGTAGTAGGAGGCAAAGCCAGATGATTCACTTTTTGGGGTGGAGGGGACACACTCTTCACAATACAGCTCCCACTCCTACCTCCCTTCGTGGTGAGGTGACAGCTTTTTTCCTGCTCCCTTCTCCTCTCTAAGGAGAATGATCTATAAATAATCCATCTCTCCTATGAGTAACTGGAACACTTAGAGCATCACCAGGCCTTCCAGGTTTGTGATGGACCTCACATGGACAGGTGGAGGCCAGAAATTAGGAACAGAGATGGACATGTTTGGCTTTTTACATTGTGCAAGAAGCTCTTCTGGGTGTTGCATGAGCTTCTCTTGGTTTGAGAGCATAATGTTGGGGAACAAATTCTCAGTACATATTGGAGGACTTCACAGTCCATTGATTTGGACCTCTGTGCTCTCTTTAATGGCTGGAAGACATTATGTGCACTTCTGGAGTGGGTCTGCCAGTTTGGTTTCATCCAAAAGGAATCCACTGTTTGTGCCAGACCTGATTCTTAGCCTGCACCAAGATGTGGTAAGTGAGGCCCATCAAGGGGTCCACATGAGAAGTGCCCCACTGGGGGCCGAGGTGAGACAGCATTTCTGGTGCTTTCTCTGCTGCAAGAGGCAAGGCCATGAGAAGTTGTTGCCATTGTATGTCATGAGGTAGACCAAAGCATCTGGGATGGGAGGCAACTGAACAACAAATCTCCAGTGGCCCCTTAGCAGTACTGCCAAGTGTAGCAAATCTGGATTGCCCTTAAATCATTTACTGCTGAGCTATTCAATAATTAAAATAAAAAGATGGGAGTTTACATTTTTGCTACAGAAAGTTGCCAATTTTTGTGGACTATTTACTAAAATAACAGTAGTCTCTTTGAAAAATCACAGAATCATAATGGAATCATAGAATGGTTTAGCTGGGAAAGGACCTTAAGAATCATTTAGTTCCAAAACTCCCACCACAAGCAGGGATACCTTTCACTGACCAAGATGCTCAGGGTCCCATCCAACTTGACCTTGAACCCTTCCAGTGTTCTGAGCATCTTCAACATAATTAACCCCCCCAAAATCTTCCATATAGACACTTTTTGACTAAGAAAAAGCCTATGTCTCTGTTAAAACAGCAGAACTGAGAGCTGTGGAGGGTGTCACAGTACTGTGTGAAAACTCCAGTAGAGTTTACATGGTTGTTAGTGGAATCCTGCTGTAAGTTGTTATTAATTAATAACTGCAGATTTATATTTTAAGTATTATTAGTCGCAGTCTTAGATGAAAAAATATAAAAATGTGTATCTTTAGATGTAAAACTGAATTACTGGCATTAAAAAAAGGACAGCCACCAAATTTGCTGGAAGTCAGCTCAGCTTCTGAGACACTGCATGAATCTATATATTACTTTAATAGAGCCACATTTCACAATGCAATGCAATTTAACAGATTTAAATTGCACAACAACAAATGCACTATTTTCTAAGAGCAGTATAAAAACTAAAGCTACCTTTGGTAGAGTCTGTGCAGAGAAAATGAGAAAGGAACAGATGGGGAAGCATTTACATAGGATATGGCAGGCAATTTCATTTTTTCTATTGGCATGCTAATTAATGATCTTTCCAAAGCAGGAATGCTGTATAAATCTCCTAAAGGAAGGATAACAGCAAGGTCAGATGTATCTGCTAAACTATGCAGGAATTTGAATGCGCAAGTATTGCAAAATCCCATGTCAGATTAATAACCTGTTATAAAGAAAAAATTGAGGTACTTGGTAAATACAATTTGAAATGCAGATAGGAGATAGAAGGGCAATGCATTGGAATTTCAAGCTGCAAAACTTGAACTCCTGAGTCGTCCTGGATCCTGGAATTTGTTTAAATCTGTTGCAGGGGTGAATGCTGAAAAGCAGAGAGGGAACTCAGATCTGTCATTTCTCCCCTTTCCTGAGTCTCTGGATGTCTTTGAAAGTCTGCATAGTTTAGCTGAGAAATAGGGATTCAAAGACTTCAAAGCATTCTGTTTAGCTGAGATAAACATTTGAAATAGGGGAGGCTTTTCTATAGCTTAGAATAATAGTCATCATATTTTCAGTATCTGATGTAACTAAAAGCTGTGTAATGCTACTGGTGCTGCTGTGCTGGTAAGTGAGCAATTCTCCTCTCTGGTCCAGAGGGAGCACAGCTCAGGCTACCAGGTAGTCCCAGCTGCACATCTGGGTTGCTGCTCCTCTGAGTGTCACACTGCCTTATGCCCACCAAACCCATGGCAGTGCAGGACTTTTTTCTTTTCCATGAAATGAATAGAGAAACTGTCTAAGGTCACCCTCTTGGGCTGTGCTTGGGAACTGTAACCTGGGACTCTGCACCCCCAGCTTTGTCTGACTCCAGGGCTGCACTGTCTTGAGTGTGTTTCTGCCTCTGTCCAGCCTCATCTCTCTCCTTATCTCATTGCCTCTGACATTTTGGATCTCTTAATCTATGATCACCGCTGTCTTTCTGTCCCTGCAGCCAAGTCCCTGAGATTCAGAATTCCAGCACCTCTGACTGTGCCAAATTACATTTTTTTAACACTGGAGATTATAAAACTAAAATACACTGTGGCTGGAGACCATTTAGAAAACATTTGGAATAGTATGACTGTGAGGAGAGTTAAAATATGTATTTTGTGGAAAGGACCACAGAGGTCATGCTGTGCCTCACAGGTTGACTCAGGACTGGAATTCTGTAAAGACTTTGATCCACAATATCTGTAGAAATCTCTGTGCTCTCTCAGGGCCCAGACTGCTGGATGTTAAACTGTGTGAGGAACTGCTTGGTGATCTTCACTTTAGATCAGTTCCCCTTGTAAATAACTGTGGGGTAAATTCACAAGGAAGACTGAGATAGGCTCCGAAGTCCAAATGTAGAGCAGGAACAGCTCTGCTGCTGGGCTTGAGCAGAGTGATGGGCACCTTGACAGTTTGGAGCAACGTGGTTTACAAGCCTCACATTGCAGGACTTAGGGGCTCTGGCCATTCCACTCCTTTTCTTATTATTTTCCATGCTAACTTAGGCTTTTCTGCACTGGGATTTTTTAATGACTTGTCTCGTCATCAGCCTTTAGTGAGAAACTGAGGATCTGAATTTCATAACCAGAAATTACCTTTGGAGCAGTGGGGCAAAACTCCATGTACATCTGCAAGAAAACCTTAGGGAAAGAAAGGGAAAAAAACATTATGGAATTGGAAATCAAGACCCTGAACAACAGTAGCACAAATATGATCATCAGAACTAGTATTTGACAAAATAGTACAGTAAAGTCTACTAATGAGTATTCCCATATCATCGAGTGGAAGACAGTCCCCATCTCAACATTTAAAAAGAAGGAATTTAAATGGAAGAAAACAGCATCATATTTTTCTGTACTTTCAGTAGTAGATGAGACGCATTAACAAAATGTGACTTAGAGGACTGACAAGCAAGTTGGACTCAGACAGGTATGCCTACATAGAAAAATGAATGAATGCAGCTAGAAATAAAACAAGCCAGGCATTAAAAATTAATTTTAACCTTGAGACTGAAGAAAATACTAGATACTACCTGTTGTTATATTTGTGTGCAAAGGTGCAAAATCTAAGCATTGCATAAGCAAAAGAGACTCAAATCTCCGGCAATAAAGTTTCTCAAAGATATATAAAAAAATAGAGGTAAGGGTGGCTGTTACCTCAACTGGGTTAGCATCTAACATAATAGAAAATGAGGTACTGGCAATAAAATAAATAATGCTGTTTAATTACAGTCATGACCTTTAGTAATTGCTGCACTTTTGCTTGATATTGTAAGAGATTTATTGTATTTGCTGGAATGATTGTTCCTTTTCTTCCAAAACCATCAAGCACTGGAATTGGAAAATATCTATTAGATTATCTGGTTTGTGTATCTCCTGCTGTGCAATGTCTTGTCCAGCTCTGTTGTAAATATCTTCAAATCTTGGTTTTTTGTGAAATGCTCTGGAAGGTTATTCTTCAGCCTGGAATGCTGGTTATTCTCACCATGGAAATATTTTTTGCCTCTGATGAGTTGAGGTGCAGGGTTACTTTCAACACATTTGTGCTGGTTGATTTTTTTTTTTTTTTGTGCTTCTCTTCATTTAAAATGGTTTTATAAAGCCATTCTTCTTAACAATTTTCCAAGACTTAAACCCATATCAAGAGTGATTAGTTTTTGTTCACTCATACGACTGCTTTTCTGATACTGAATAGGAGAACCTGCATTCTTCAAATCTGTAGAACACTTGTACAGTTATTTGTGGAAAAAACCACAAAAAATAAGCCCAGTAGAGCTGGTGTTCTTTGAAACTTCAAACTCAAAGAGATTCCCTGCTGCCTCTGATTTCATAGCATCCTAACAACTATGGAAGAAACTCCTATGGCAAGAGGTAGTAGTTTAAAAGTAAAAAAAATCAAACTAAATAAAAAAAATACCCCCTCCAGCACCTTTTGTTTATCTAGACCCACGGAAGAACATTGGAAAGACTTTATAAAAAATACACTAAAGAAGAAAAATAAACACAAGGAACTATGGCTATTATTAAAGATGTATAATAATAGATTATACTCTGGCACGTGTAATGAGCTCTCACATCATTCCCTCAGATCAAACTTTAAAGAATCATCAGAAATCTGCATTGATCTGCCGTTGTGCCAGTCAATTTATACTATTTGGCTTTTTTGAGTGCTCAGGTGAAATATATAAGTAACTGACAGTAAGGAGCTCCTAGGTTTGTGTAGAGAGGTTGTTGTGGGATGTGTGTACCTTCAAAAATGGATTAAAAAATCAATTACTAAATGTATCTAACTCATGCATCAACTATACACAGTAAATTAATACCTGAACTTCAGGAAGAAAAAACCAGAAAAGTATAAATTAGAAATTTTTGAAAAATTACCAATTTTTTGAATAAATGTTTTCAAAGAAAGTGTTCACAGGACACCAAATGATTATTCAACACCTTCCACTGTCACTTGTCTGCAGCGCCATGTGCCTCAGTTTCCCTTTACAGCTGCCTTCTCACTGGTTTCTTTGGGAGGCACCAGTGTATGAGTGAAGAGAAGGGTCGTTTGTACAGCAGAAGGCAATTCCTAGCCTTGCTGGAAGCTGAACACCATGAAGGAGCTTGAAATTAAGTAATTTACCTGTATGAATAAAACATCGAGCGCTATTTTTAGAAGCTTGACTGTTCTGACAGACTCAGTACTTTTTTCAGCTCATCTCACCACTGGTCCTCCTGAGCCCAGGGCTATCCCCTGCACTCCAAAATTCAGACAGTAACATCATTAATGATTTTGATGGAATTTGCTACCTTTTAGCCAGGCACATTCCACTGGGACCTGGAGGCTCATTTCAGAGGCACTCTGCCATAGATAAGCTGCCTTGGCCAAACTTTCAAAACCTCATACATGTTATTTAATTGAACCTCTCACTCTCACAAGGATATACTGCCTATTCATGAAGACTTAATAGGTCTCCTGGTCCAGACAGTTCCCTCTCTGATCATCACAAGAGGTAGGGCCATTAATACCAGCTCATCAACTTTTGCTACTCTGTCATATTTTCTCTTCTATTAATTCTACTGAAAGTGTTAAATTAGCACAGTTCTGAAGAAACAGGGATATTTTAGGCCAATTTTTCCTCCTGACTGTCCATATTTTAAACATAGATTATTTTCTTCATCAGCCCATTGTAGTGAAAATGGTTTTATTTCCTTCTCAGTAGATGGGAAACACAGTTCAGCTATCATGGCTGCTACAGGGTCCTCATCTGGCACCCAGACCTAGAAATTCCTCTGACTCACCTTTTCTCAAACCTAGACCTTGCATTACCTCCTGCCACTGCTCTGAGCTGGCCTGGGGAGACTGCAGCACACCGTCTCCAGGCTTCATAAGGCCATATGCTTCATAGCAGTGTGTCAACTGTCTCCAAACCTCTGATGCTGAGCCCTTCTGGGAAAGAAATCACTCCGTTTTTCTGGCTAACATCACTCTCTGATGTTCCCTACAGGTATCATGGGCCCACGTGAGTCAGTCTCTGCAGGTAGGAAAGCTCTTGGAGAAGCCCATGTCCATTTCTTCCTACTGGGCTCCAGAACGTACCTAAATGAATCCAACCTGAGCACATATCTGCCTGTCCAATAGTTTGCATGCAGTATAAATTTGGGGTTTAAATAGAGCACAGACGTCTCATGGTTTTTTGAGCCATTCCCAAACTCATCACTTATGGGCATCTTCAAAGAAACAAACAGAGCAAGAGGTCCAACAAGGAAGATCTTTTTAATCATCCTACTTTCTTATTGAATAGATTACATCCCCATTTTAACACCTGTAAAAATCAACAAAAGTGGTAAAAATTGCCCAATAATGCTTCTGATATTATCTTTTTTTTAAAAAAAAATGAGATATATACCTTTTCAGAGAACTCAGCAGGATGCTGCCTTTTCTGTCTTCCCCTTATTGTTCATTGTGCTCAGGAAGAAATTAATAGTTTTCTCAAAGGCTTATTCCTTTCAAAAACCAGTTCAGAAAAATCATCTGTCTTGACAAAAAAGCTAGAACTCTTCCAAAACAGTCGTTTCTAACGAATGGATTGCTCTTTGAACTTTGATGACCTTCATAAGCACTTCAGCTCAGAGGAAATAGGTGATCTCACACAAATGTTGGTTCCAGTGTGCAGGTGAAGGCAATGTTACAAACGTGCATTACCCCACACAGAAATGATGAATTATCCATGTGAATATTAGCATAGTCTTGAACTTACTTAATGTGACTTAATACAGTTGAAGGTTTTGATAAAGGCAGCAGGGGGAAAAAATAGAAAAAATGTGGAAGTTGTTAAATAATGTCTGTAGACAGGAATTGTCATTTCCTAATCTAAGTAGGGGAGAAGATCATATTCTATTTTGGGAGCTACTCTGCCCCAGATAACATTTCTTCTGTTTGTCCTCACTTTGTCAGCACTGGGTATCCTTCCTCTTGGCACTTCTCTTTGCCTTTCAGCAACCTTCTGCTCCCGTAGCCTTCACTTATTCACATCCTTCTCACCAGGCTGCTTTATCACTGTTTCATTGAGATTCTCTGTTTCTTTCTTCCTTGGCCTTCAATCTTCTCAGATGTGCTCTAAGAGGATCTTTCTTATCCCATATCTTTCAGCTCCAGGCTTGTCTTGCTATCCCTCCTTATAACTTCCTTTTCTCTCTTCCTCCTCTCCCTCTCAGCTCTGTGGGAAGGCTCAGGTAGAGGTAGCCATACAGTGTACAGTCCTGTGCCTCCAGAGAGTACCCAGAACATCCCAGCCTGAAGTTTGATGTCTCCAGGAGCAGTGCTCCTAGAAGGTTGTCTTCTGCCATCAGGCACCACACCCCCGTGCTGCTGACCCAGTTGTACTTCCCCATGCACTGGCAGTTCGTTGCTGCTGCAAGGATGGTTTTGGGAAGATATGGGGTGTCACCATGAGGCAACCCAAAACTTTATGCCATATTTTGCAGAAAATCCTAGAACTAAATTTTCCTTACCCCTTGATACAGAAAGATCCCATTGGAACAGGCTCCCCAGGGAAGCAGTGGAGTCACTATCCCTGGAAATGTTCAAAATATGAGTGGACATGGCACTTTATGATACGTTTTAGAGCTCATGGTCTTGCAGCCAGTTTTCCAGCCTTAATGATTCCATGATTCTGTGATTGTTGGAAATACACGCTCTGTGCATTTGCAGTCTCTGATCCTTCCTCATTCCCAGGTGCTTCCATTGCTGATGTGGGGGTTTGCTATGGAGTCTGTGAACTTACTGTATGAGTCTGTATTCATTCAGGACTTTATATCAGGCTATTTTAATTCTTTATGTGAAAAAATGCAGTCAAAATATTCAATTCAGTGCAAATCAGACATTTGGCTATTCAGGTAACAGAAAAAAAAATCTCCAAGTGACATTTTTACGATAAAACAGTCTGTCATATGCCATTTCCCTCTCAGCACTGCCTATGCAGATGCACTCTCACAAGACTGGGTTGAGTCCAAATGGTTTCTATTGTGAAGCAATAAAAACAATTCTGGCAGAGACTTGTTCTGAAAGAGAGGCCACACAGATGTGAGGGGTGAGCTGAAAATGAGTAATTTCAGCAAAATAATGTACTCTGTCTTAGCTCTCTGGGCAATGAGTCCCTCTTTCCTACAGTGAACAGAAATGGCAGGACCCTTATGTCCCCAAAGCTTGGCTTCTCTGGAGTCTGGATGTCATACACAAGAGTAGCACTTCCCTCTGGTTGCTTCAGGGTGCTCTGGTGTACCTCTACAGCATCATATGGGAAGGATGGCTGCATGGCTCATGGCACTGATAATTATGCAGCTTTGTGTCCTTTCTACTCCATGTGATGCCTTATTGGCTCAAATCCACCCCAGAGTAAGTTCCTGCAGCAAACTCCATTTAATCAGTGATGAATGAGTGATTGCTGGTGCAGTCCTGTGAAACCCATTGGCAAAGTCATCACTTTGCCTTTCCATCACTGTGAACAAAACCCCTCCAAAAAATGACATATGAATTTTCCTATCAACCTTTAGGTGCAATCACAGTATATATTTCAAACAGCCATACAGAAACAAGGAATCCTCTGTGAACTTAACTGGAAATCAACAGTCTGTTTCTCCTGGGTGTTTTCAGGCTGTATTCAGTTTCTAAAAATTAATGGGGAAAAATTATCTACATTCCTGTGCTACTAAACAAACAAACAAACAAAAAACCATCAAAAAATCCCATCCTTTTTCAGTTTCTCAACTTGTACCAGCCTGTTCTAACAGAAACTGAGGCAGTTTGCCAAAGGCTAATGATTCAGTTTTATATGATTAGTTGCTTTAGCCAGATCCAGATATTTAGGGGAACTAATAATTAGTTGCACTGCTAATCTTAAAAATGCCTGCAAGCACTCGCATTTAACTACCCTATTTCAGTCATGACTTTTTTTTGTTCTGTGTTTTTAGAATTAATATGTTAATGTAAGAGAAGAACAATGACAAGATTATGTGACCCATATAATTTTTCACAGCTTGGCATCACAAGGCTATATAAGCAAAAACAACACAAGGGGGAAGTAACTAGATAGAAGCTGAAGGTTTAATTAAAGAAAATTATGTGGCTATAAAATTGTCAGTATTATTCATAGCTGACCTTCATCAATTGGACTGTCCATAACTGGGGGCACAGCCTAACCTGACTGTGTTTATGCAGTTTAGAGCAGACTTCTGTATTGGGATGCCTTTATTCTTAAGTGTAACATAGAAAAAAGTCTGTTATTCAGAAATGTAGTAAAAATCAGTTCTATTTATGATTGCTTGTGCTGGACTCTGATATGCTGAGGATTACTGATGATTTCTAAAAATGTAGCCTTGTTGCATGTTGTAATATCATCTTTTTTTCTGTATCACTCTAAGCCAACACAACTGGGGTTCGTAAGGGAACCTCGAGCATCTATACAATGCTGACTGTAATACTACTAAACATTGCATTTACTGGTACATTTCATGCAGTACTTAAGCTTGTAAAAAGTTGAAAAGACATCTGCTGAATCTGCAGATAACAACTGTGAAAAATGTTCCCCTTTTCATTCTGTATCTGAGGCAGCAGTGGGAGCCCAGCTCTTAACTTCTGAAATCTGCAATGTCTCTTTTTTTCTCTACAGGTGCTGCACTGTGAAAAACAACATAAAAAAAAAAAAG
>JAOXXN010000395.1:6431985-6490741 GCA_026770055.1 Myrmophylax atrothorax
TTTCTCTACAGGTGCTGCACTGTGAAAATCAAAATAAAAAAAAAAAAAAGCTTTTCAATAGAAAAGGAAAAGGGAGGAAAAGGAATTCTTTTCCTATAATAAATTGACTCAGATTGGGCCCTGTGGCCAATGCCCATCTAAATTGCTGTAAGAATTAACATAGGAATTACCAGATCACAATGTCACAGACTAATGCTCCATCTGGTCCAGCATTCTGTTTGCAGAAGTGATTTACACTAGATGCTTCAAGGGAGGAATAAAGTATTAAACATTTAGAGAATGCTATAAGTGCCCTAACCAGCCACTAACATGGTCACTGGGCAGCTGCTAGGAAATCTACTGGCAGAAGGAGCCTGCCAGCATTTCTGCTTTCCCAGTAAATAGGGCAAAGAAATGCACTTCCCTGGGATATTAGTATCTGCTGTGTCCAGCCCTGTGTGCATTTCTCATTCCTCCTGTCCTGGCATGCACACGTGCATCCAGATGCACACACAAATCCTGTTCTCTTAAGCGCGAAAAATGTGCAAGGGTTGCAACGTGATGCATTTTATCAAAGGTGAAAAGTTCTCAGGGGACTCATGGGGCAGAATTTGTTGTAAGGTAGTTCAGGCATTTCCATCTGATCTAGGAACCTTAGAATTCCTGTATAATCAAAAGAGAAATACCAGCATTTCCAGGTCCTGCCTCTTCTGCCCAGGTTAAATGCCACTGGTGAGTTCCATTGGCTGCCAAAGGCATCCAGGATGGCTTAGCTCAGACCTCTACAGGGCAAATGTCTATGTGTCACCAAATGAATCCCACCTTTGGTGGCAAAGCTAATATTGTTAGAATGATAAGGGGCTTTAAGGAATTAAGATCCAAAATAGTTAAGGCTCTTGGGGACATTTTTCAGTCTGCCCCTTTCCTTAGTCTCCCTTATCGCCCGACTGTAATTACATCTAACAGAGTCTAGATGATTATGGGAGTGGGATAAGAAGCTTTTTACTTTTAACTAGCAGCTCAGAATGATCTGTCTTCATAATGACCAAAATGTGTTAGCAGTAGATGACCGTGAATGGGTTGATTGCATCGCTAATGGTTGATCAGGCAAAATGCCCTCTGGATTAACATTAGTTGGTCACCTTGGTGGAGACTTCAGATGAAAAATCTGTCTGAATAGAGGCAGTGATTGGGTTTTATTTCCCCTGTAGAGTTTGTCCTTAAAGGAGGTGGAAAACCCAGAGGGAATGGTGTCACAACTTCTAGGTTTACTTGCCTTCTCTATGTCTGGCATCTTCCAAAGTCACTACGTCTGTGTCTGTCCTAATTGCTTCTTATTTAATGTTGTTTATAATTCAACATTTGTTAAGCTTATGTTCTTGGGGATCGAAAATATTTTTCTATGTATTTTCTTTAAGTCTAACTTGTTGACCTTTCATTTTAGGATTTTTTTGCCTCCCATTACTGGGAATGAGCTCATTTTAAGTGCCCAAGCAACTCTACTGAAAATAAAACTAGGGCTGCTAACCCATTACTGTTCTAACAACCCAGGAATACACAGGATAGATAAACAAAAACAGAGAACTGCAAGGCATGGGTTTGTATCACCAATCAATGTCAGAGAGCAACATAATTTAGAAAGACAAAATGCACTCATCCAAAGAGCAACATACTATTAAATACTATGTAGAAAATTTTATCTGTACCTAATAAGGGAGAGAAACAGAAACTGTCTCTATGAAATAATATCTATTAAGTTTGAGAATGAATCTTACACCATGGATGGAAAATTAATTTTTAAAGTGTAAAACCAGGTATTGTTTAATGCCTTCCCTCACAAGGACACACAGTGACAGTTTTTATTTATCTAAAGAGTAATTGCAGTGAGTAAAAACTATCACTAGGTCTTGATGTAGGCATGGCATAGAATAATGAGCTTGGAAATTTAGCTTTCCAGCTATAAAGGCTGGGCTAGATTGCCTACAAAGGTTGTCAGGTCTCCATCACTGGAAGTTTCTAAATGAGGGTTGGACAAATATCTGACAGGAACTGCTTAACTCTTTACTCCTACTTTGTAAATTGGTTTATTTTCATTTAATTTCAGAGAATCAGGAGTGACCTTCTTACAACAAGGTTTAATATAATTCACTGTAATTTGTAATTTGTTACATGTAGAACAGGTTTACAGCAAGCTGTCAAGCTCTGAAATTAAGCAGACGACAGCCCTGGAGCTGCTTGTCCCCAAAGCTGCTGCTCAGCTGGGCTGCCCCAGCTTCAGGGTGCCTGGAAAGCTGAGATGTTCAGACAGATCTGGTAACTCAGACAAGTACATCTTCCCATGGATCCCAGATCTCCTCTATTCATATTTCACAATTTTTAATAAATTTAGCCTCTTAATATACTTTCAGGATAGTTGCCTTCTTTTTCTGCTTCTCTCTGTGCTTCTGTCTGTCCACTTCTCTCTCCTACTCACTTTCTTAGCCCTATTGCTCCCAAGCAAGAAGAGGGTTTCATCCAAATATCTCTTAAAGAGGACAGGAGATGTCACAGTCCTCAGTCTCTGCTGATCTTCCCAGTCCTTTCTGTAGTCCAGAAGTTCAAAACATTGGGACCCTGAATGCAACAGCATGTCATGGAACATTGGTGCTTCTGGAGAAGGAATTGGGACTTACTCCACAGTGAACCCAGTGGTGCAAATCTGAAGTAGGTGTAGCTGTAAATCTGCCATGTAGATGAGAATGGAAGTTTTCAGGTATTTAATTTAGAAAACAAAATGAAAACCTCATTAATTTCTGACTGTTTCTACCTTCAATAGGAGTAAGAAGATTTTTTGGGACTGAATTCCTGGAAGTGTTGGGTATCTTATATACCATGGTCTAAACACAGTGGTGGCAATGAGAGAATGCTGGAGAATTTTTCTTCTCCACAGCTTTTATACATACTGAGATGGAGAACATATGCAATGAAGGGAAGGAGAACCTGTTAAATGCCTCATACTGGGACCCTACAATCCGTGTATCTGAATTCACTGAAGATACTGCATGAAAAGAGCACAAAATCTACAACAAATGGGACCTTTCGTGATGGCCAGTGGTGATGACAGGTTGTCTCAGATTATTTTGTTCCACCCAGACATATTGCTTTCAAGGCTTCTCTCCCACATCTCCTGCAGACTGAAAATCAGCCACTGAGTGTGGCTTGGAATAACTAAGCAGCAATAGGTGCTGCATTTTGCAGAGGCTCCATACCTGCAAGTATACTCACTCATATATGAGGAAGGACTTCTTTTTCGCCTTCATATTTCTCTAGTTCAGTGTGTGGATGTGACTGAAGTATTCATTTGATTTAATATATATGCAAATACTAGAGACCATTAAATATACATTATTTCCTCCTGCTAATGATCTTTGGTACACTCACACTGCTGCACTGTAGCTTCTTCCCAGTGCTTTTCACTTGCAAACAGCTGATTCCAGCTCGGTGAGGGCTGTTGTTTCCAAGGGGCAGGGGAAGGTTGGGGAGTTCACTGCAGCTCCCAGCATGAGGGGCTGGAAGGCAGTGCCAGAGAAGGGAGTTGCTTGTCCTCAGCCTGCCAAAATAACGGCTTGTACAGCCCTGCTGCGAGCCAGATCAATGTGCTGATAAGTGAACTGACCTGCCCTGAAAATAACCTGGTAAAACAAGATGAATTTTCAGATCCACCTCACAGTGTGACCTCACAAGCAGTTGCATTGCCACAACCGAGGTGGCCTCACACTGCAGTGTGCTATGTGTTTAAGGAAGGAACATCATTAAAAGTATCTCCTGGGTTTGTCTGTTGTTGAAATAAAGTGAACAGGAGTTCATGTTCAGTCTTTGTGGCTCACATAGGTACCATCTGACAGGGTAACATGGGATAGAAATGGGTGTGTTGTCCTGACTCTCCTGATAGTGGCAGTCAGCAGAAAATTTCTGTTTGGGGGTGACTTATCTCCTTGCTGCAAACAGGCAAAGGTTGACATCTAAATCCCTTCTTCTGAGCATGCAGCAAAATCAGTGCTGTCAGTGGCAGAATGAGTACAAGCAGTCCTGCAGGCAGGGGAAGAATGGAGCACGTTAGTTTTCTGTATTTTGGCCAAAAGCTGCTTTCATCTTTGGGAACAACAGTGGGCAGATCAGGGTGGAAAGATAGGGGAAAGCTATAGGTGTGAAAATTTTTCTCTCCAGGCTTCTGTCCATGAGCCATAACTATCCATGGAGCAGAGCTGGGCACAGCATCTACCAGTCACTGTGGCTTTCAGCGTTTGCACCTGTGTGATCACAGTGCTCAGCTGTACTGACATGTGTCCAAGCCTCAACCGTTATAAGATCTTCATGAAATCAGATGGAGAGCTGGGTTTCAGTTCCACTCCTTTTACTTTTGGCAGGTGCCTCTTGCAATAATACATTATTTTTTTGTATAATTTCTCCATGGGCTCAGCATATTGCTTTCCCTGTTCATTGGTTTGGGCTGTGGCTCTAGGCATCATACCCATTTCCAGAGTCAGTTAATGAGCTGTGATGGGATCAGGGTGTGATTCTGTTTCTTTCAGTCATAAGAATATCATGAGCAAACAGGACTGCAGCTTGCCATCTTTTCCTCTTTGTAGGTTTTATTTGTTAATCATGTTTGCTAATTTGGGGGGTTTATATTTTATTTTATTTACTTTAACTGTCACAACATTCTACATCTATCTTTGGGGTCTTATGCCCTTACTGGTTCTATTTGCTGTTACAGAAATCACGTTGTTGCCCAAATTCTTCCTATTAATATTAATGGATATGTTCCAAGACTTAAGTAGCTGCTCCTTCCTACAGTCAGCAATCCAGGAAAATATTTAAAGGTTGATGAAGGCTAATAAATTAAGAGGGTTAATATAAATTTTAGGCTAAGAATGATGCTTTTAGACTTGATAATGGACAAGCTCTGAATTTAGTCATACCTGTGAACTAAGAGAATCCTGTGCTTTCTTAAGCTTGGGAGCCAACCACCTGAAATGAGAGCTGAGTTAGTTTTAAAAGGAAAAGTTCAAACCCAGAGCTTTACATGTGAATGTATTTTGTGCATCTAATCTGCTTGCAAGGAGGTGCTTAATTCTGATGGAAGGTAAGGCTTCAGCTGTGCTGTCCTTTAGTAGGTTTGGGCAGCTCTGAGTTTGAATCTGGTTGTTGTGACTGATCCCCAGTGCATGGGTATGATCAGACCACGACCTGATGAGCAGATGATGCTCTGGTGGCATATGGACCCATGGGCTTACATAGATATATGGTGAAAATTAGTCCAGTCCTGCTCACTGGGAGAAGAAAAGGATCATAGCTGGTAATCACAGTGCAGCTGGAGCTCAGGTCCAGCTCACAAAGATGTTTGCCTAATTCTGTGAGGAGTAGGAAATTGGTAGTTGCTTTCCAGTTTTTCGTACTGCTGGCACTGTCGTCCTGTCCCACTCGAACTTGATCTTACAATTATGTAACATTTTTCCTTTCTACTTTTATTAGGAAGGTACTCTGGAGTTAGATGGTCACAAACCATTTTCTCATTTGTAGCTTACATTTGTCCTTTCTTGTTTATACATTTCTGTTCTGTGTCAGTGTTGACTTTGTGTTTGAATAGCTCTTCTTCCCCATTTCTGCTTCCTTTGCCAGTATATTTAGAGATGGCAGCCTTACTTTAATTATGCTCCCATAGTTTCTCTCAATGACAGTTTCTCCATTGCCCCAATCATCTGCCAGTCATTATTTGCATCTGTTCCAGTTTTGCTTTTGTTTCTCATGAATATGAGTGACCAAAATTTGTACCTACTATCCAGATGAGTTTTCAGCAGTACTCTTTGATTTTCTACTAATATCTCTCAATCTTTATTGGAAAGCAAAGAATTTCCCAGTAACTCCTTGCAGGGCAGATTTCCTTCTCACCACCTTCCACACTGATGGTTTACAATCCTGTGATCGATTAGTAGCATTAAATCTCCTTCCTCTTCTGTTAATTTGAGAGCTGCTATGGGAGCTTGATTGTACTTACAGGAACACACATAACATTATTGCTCTCAGTAAATGCAGCTGAGGTGAGATTTTGAGCTTGCAGTAAATATTCAGGTATGATTTCACTCCATTATGTTTAACGAAATTACTGCTTAAAAGCTGAACATCTCACCTTACTGGAAGCAAAACAGCAAAACTCACAGCAGCAGTCATTGCTAGGTGGCACAAAGATCTTGTTAACATGTGACCCACCAAGGCAGCCAAATGTAGAAAGTCAATATCAAAGTATCATCTGTAAGAACTTGAGGGAAATTTTAGTACTTTCTGTTGTTTTTTTCCCAAAACATCAGTATGTTTTTTTGTACCTCTGTTTGTCTCCTTTTCTTCATCTGACTCTCTTAGAAAGTGCTGGTCATGTAGAAGTTCTATGGTTCAGTGAACAGTGAATAGGAATTACACCTTATACTTGCTGTAAGGAGGTTTATTTAGAGGTCAGAGTTTATGGAAATGAGTTGGAGGACACAAGAGAGTGATTTGGTCATCAATAGCTGGGCTCTCTTCTGACCTCCTCAAACCATCACACTCTGTCATCAATACTTTGGAAATGCCAGTGCTTTTACATTTGGGGGCTTCAGACTTCCTAAATCTAGGAAGAAGTTACTCTCCTGAATTGTGCTTGTCAGTGTAATGAGTGTAGTGAATTAATTACTCCAGTTTATTTATGAATTAAGATTTTATCATAAACTATGATAAAAATGTGCTGGAAGCCACTTTTCAGCACATTATGATGTCAGAAGCACTTAAAGTGGTGAAAGCATTTTGAGTGACTTTGAAGTGGGTTTAATTCAGGAAAAATATTTCCCCTCACTACTACCCATACAATTCAAACCACAAAGGACAAAGTCACAAGGCAGAGTCACGTTTCGTTTGTCTTTAGCCTGGACTTGCAGTGTTGTTTATAATCCCTAATCACGGCAAGTAAAAGGATTGTCCTGAATAATATTGTTTCTTATAGTATGGAAAGCAAGAAGGTCATGTCCATCATTTGAAGATGATGGAATATAAAGCAGATTCTTCTGCTGCTTAGAGGGATCATTTCAGGGAATGACTCTGTTTCATCTTGGGTATCACTGGAGTTTAGGAACATGAACCTTCAGCAGTAGGTATCCAGTGGTGCATGGACAAAGATAGGAAATAGGAGAATAGCACCAAGATGCTGCTCCAGTTCTTACTGGCCAGGCATGTGTCAGTGCAAAGCTGTCAGTCTTGTTTTGGTCAGAGGCAGAGTTACACACAGAAATCATAGAACTGCACCTTAACTGCACCTACAGCCAGAGCACCTGCTCCCATAGCAGCACTTGGCTGCACTGAGCTTGACTGCAAGTGCTTGGGGTCTTAATACTGATTCCATAACATAAGAAGAGTTTCTAGACATTCTCTTATGTCTAACTAATCATTAACTAATCTAACTAACAATAAGCACTAAGAAAATTGAAATATGCTTATCTGCATTTTCAGTGGCAGGCAGATTAAGGGTGCATTGTCAGAATGACAGAAAATTAAGACTGAAAAATCTAGGAATACTGTTGTTAGATAATTGAGAAGCTGATTACTATGGAGGGGATGAAGTGCTTACAGAACATCTAATGAATTATAGCTAGTCCTTTTAGATAAAAATAAGACATGAGCCACTTTTATTCTTTATTGAGCAAAGGTCAGATTCCACTGCCATTAAAATGAATGGGAATGCTGTTCATGGAACAACATTAGGACTTTGATATAAAATGTAAGAATAAAATAATCAAACAGATCCCTAGGATCAGTCTGTAACTTCTGTAACTAGCACATAACAGCTCTTCATATCAGCTAAACTTTGTATCCACATTTGAAATGGAGCTTTATGTGTAGTGAAATGTCCCATGGCCATTAAAAAACATGGGTCAGGTCCCAGAATAAATGGTCAATGCACAAGCCCTTACAAGTTTTGCTGCACTGTGTAAGTAATGCCATGTTGCACAGTTGGAACACTGCAAGTTCGAACCCACAACACTTCTGCCTAGACCTCTCCTTCAAGAAAGAGAGGACGAGTTTCATAAGGACTGTGTCAGTATTGACCAGAATATCAAACATAGACATACATTCAGTGTAACCTGATCAAGTACACACTGCACAGTGTTGTAGGATGGGAAGAGAAGTTTTTGGTGATGCAGCAACTCCAAGATAAAGGGCCATGGTAGCACAGTGTGGCAAAGAAAGTAGTATCTTTCCCACTTTCCTTGTTGAGAGAGTCAGCCAACACATCAGATATGCGAAGCAAACCCCTTTTATGTGTCTCTGCTGGATGAGTTCCTTCCAGTACCTGGGTTGTTACACTACCAGGCTTTCAATTAGAGCTGACACTCCAGAAGAGTGTCCTATATGTAGTCACATCTATATAGGTGGCCTGTCACACACCACAGGAGATCAGCTTTGGAGTTGTAACTGCTCATAACAAATCACTGTCTGTCAAACAAAATTATTTTCTCATTCCAGAAATAGATGTGAAATATGGTAGGGGGTTTTATGTTTTACAAGAGAGAGATATTACATAAACTTCCCGCTTTATTTTCCATTTCCAGAAATTATAAAAGGGAACATAAGAAGCACAGATGTATGAACAATAGTTTGATCCTTCTCTCTTATCACATTCTATGAGCTGAGTAACATGAACTGTGATAAAAAAAATTTATGGTTACAACTTCCCATGGGATCTCCTTCCTGGATAGATTCTGTCACTGACATCTTTCCTTTAGAATAAGAATTGGTACAATTTCCTGAGTCATTGGTTGATTTGTAGGAAACTTGAAAATTAACATATTTGAATATTCTATTTTATGTAATATTTTATTTTTTATTTTAAGATGGAAAAAGGGTTAAAAATTATTTGAGAGGAATGACAAGTCTAAACACTCCCACCATCATATAAACTTCCCATCCTTAGGAAACCACAAAAATAAGGTAGAAAACACTACATGAGGTATTTCTCAGCCTCATTTCCTGGCAACACATTGCAGATATTTTTGTAATAACATGTGACTTCCATACTCTTATAAGTAGCTTTCTTTTTTTCATTTTTTCTTTTTTCTTTTTTTTCATATAGGATTAAAACAATCCCTTTGTAAAGACTCATCATGACTGTGCTTTAAAGTGCCATGTCTGTCAGCTCACAAGTCATCTTAAAGTTGGATGGCTGACATAATAGCATCTTTTTTTTTTTCCCTGACCTAAATCAAGTATTGGATGGATCAAGACTTCTCCCTATATGATTTCAAAGAAGGGATTTGGGTTTTCTGTTTTTTCTATGGCAATGTTCAGCTATTGGTTGCTTTATGCTGAGCTGTGAACTGTGTGGTTATTGGAAGCAGCATTAAAAGCCAGGGAGTGCCTCTGTTTTCAAGAATATCTATTACTCTACTGTTTTAGGCTCCAGACTGGTTGTAAAATGTATTTACAGCCATATAGGATGCATATTTGATCTACAGGCATCAGAGATGAACAAATACAAATTGTCCAGAATGAAGAGATTTAAAAAAATATGGAGGGTGAGTGAAAAATATGCATTAGTCTACTAGAAAAATTGCAATGGCAATAAATAAATTACAAGCAGATAATTTTGGTGTTTGTGGACAGGTTCTACTGCATGCACTTTATTTGATCAGGTTTCTCATTGCAGAGTTTGATTGTATGTTTATCTTTTTGCATATTAGTTGCACCTGTGCAAATTTCTAGAGACATTAAGCATTCAAGTTTATTTGACTTTTGAGAAAAGTTTTAGAGAATTTGCAACAACAACATTTATACGGTAAAAGCTCTTGAGGAAACTAAGCTAAACTGATTTCCTCTGTGGCCTTTAAAAATGCCATTTAAGGATGGATGAATATAAAAAAGGCATTACCAAAAAACCAAGCTTCTTTCCCCTCAGGCTGTGTTTTAGAACTTAGATATGCTGTAGGGCTGAACTATATGGAACCTGATTAAAACCCATGCAGCATTGGAATCTATCAAGATGATCAAATTAAATAATAATAGAGGAGTATACTTACTTTATAAACAATTACATGTCTTACAGGTTGGAAATAAAAACAGAAAACCTAACAGATGATTCTTTACCAAATGTGAAGTTAATTTGGTGTAACATGTGAAACAGGCATCTCTCTGATGTCTCCTAAACTGGGTTTCCTTGAAAGGTTTGGGGTTAGTTTTTCTCATTGGTAAATTTGATGCAAACTGTAGTCATTTTAAAAGGAGTTTAAAAGTCATTGAATACATTTGTTCAGATGCTTTCAGAAGATGAGTCTCTGATATCAGTTAATTATGTGAAATGCATTATATTATTCTTTAAATAATGTGTATTTTGCCTGATCTGAAATTCAGTTGACTTGCTCACAGGTAACATTGATTTTGAGTATTTAAAAGTAGCTTTCATTTGGTATTCTATCAATGATGAGAAATGGTCAATTTCCATAATATATAGCAATTTATAGTCAGGGTATGGAGTAGTAGAGGATATTCACATTTACAATTCTGTCTTCAAATAGATGTAATATCTCTATTTATGACTTTGTTTGTTGAAAAGTGTTATTGCCAGAGTGAAAATTACATTTTAATCATCGTGCAAGTTTCATTTGTACAAACAAGCCATTTCTTTAGAAATTAAAACATATCCATTAGGCATAAGTAGATATTGTATCATATTAAGTGATGTGAGATAATTACTGTAGTCAAAGCATGGTACTTAAATGGGCTCCGGGAGCGGTTTAGTTTAAAGAGACAAAATGTCCTTCTTGGCTACAAATATTTTATTTGCATATAGCTGTGTACGTTGTTGTGCAGCTGAACACTTTGTCCTTTACCTCCTATTTGTGAAAGCTATTTAACTGCATGCTATTAAGCTTCCTTTAATTGATGCATTTTCTGCTCTTCTCCCTAAAGCATTTGTCCCTATTCCATCATTGTGGTACTTGATAATTCAAGGTAATATAGCTCAAAATTAAATTTCTGCAGAATTAAATGTCAGTTTTAAACACTGCTGTTTCTTTTTCTCCTACTTCAAACTGTTCTGGATAGAAGCACATCACAATCTCAAAGAGGGCCTTTATGGTTGGGATTAAAACAAAAAGGTTAGACCTTATATTGCACAGACTGTGCTTTTATAATAAGCCATAATATATTTATGCAGGAGATTATATGTCTATGATATGGCACACACTCCTTTTCTCCACTTAACTCTCGGCATTAACTTGCTCAGTATTTATGGTTATATCAAAATTATGACTTACACTGTACTTATCATTAACATCCCTTGCAATAGTTCTCCGTAGTTCTTGCCATCCTTCAGAATCCAGTCATAAAATGAAGAGATTAACAGATAATTAAATTAAATCCTTAATTATTTGGGGATAATGTATTCACTCTGTGATTCCAAAAAGGTATAGAGAGCCTTTTTCACAAGCAGTATAATTTGAAACCAGTGGAGCTCTGATGATTTATGCCTGCTTGACGATCTGACTCATACTGTTAATTTTCTTTTCCCCTTTTAAAAACATATTAATAAAAATTGAATGTAGATACTGTTTATTAAAATATGAAGCTTTCAAGATATTTTTGAAATATTATATATGCTCCAAGATAGCACTGCTTGAAAAGTATCTGTCATTTTTCATACCAAATAGAATGTCCTTCAGCAAAAGGCAGGGAAACTTCACTTTTGTTTCTCCAGAGGTTTCTGCCACCCATAGGAAGCCTCTCGTTGTTTTCAGTTAATCCTTGATCTGGCCTGTGTTTCATGCAGATCTCCAAAGTGTTGGCATATATCACTGACAGTTAAATCTTCCAAAGTGTTCAGCAACTATTCGCTCCTGCTGGTGAAGTGTCTGGTTACTAAACACTCCCGACAATACAGCCAACTCAGCTCATTAAGGACAGAAAGCCAAACCTACAGGAAAAAACAGGGAAATGAATTATAGGGTCAAAAGAGGCAGCAACAATAAGCAATCAATCTTACTGTACTCAATCATGAGTACATTTGCTCAAAAAAAAAATAATCTCCCTACATTCATTATAAAGTGGATTTCAGATTATGGTATTTAGTGGGAATGCTGGGCTATGGTGAGGACTGAAGATTGTAATATTTACCTTAGGTATTGAGCTATTCTGAGAGCTTGTTTGTAATGGTTCTTCATGATGCAGAGATACCTGGTTAACACTTGCCCCAAGCTTGGAAGAAACACTGTGTCAAGTTTTGTTAGTAATAAAAAAGTAAAGCAATCGTCATGGAAACTTGAAAATTGATAGGAGAGTATATAATGGCTATTTCAAAGCTACTGATCCCCTTGTGTGAACCTTTATTTAGAAAATGTTTAGAGGAGACATTATTTACTCAAGAGTGCACTCCACTGTGACTCATCATACCTGTAAGTATTTAAGTTATGGGGGTTTTTAATGTGTTTTTGGCCCAATAGACTATGATGACTATAAAACCCTATTATGGTCTCTCATGCCAAGTATTTAAAGAGATGTTTGAAGTAAATACACCTTTTAAAAAAATTCCTGTAATTTGTTCAGGAAAATGCTTATGATATTGGGCTGGAACAATTCTTTTTCTTCAGGAACAGCTTCTGGAACTGTCAGTGATTTCATTACTGTACTTTTCTCCTTCATAATTTGTGTATTTTAGGCTGTAAAGTGGTATAAGAGCATGGATTTTGAAGCATTTTCTCAGTCTCTTTGCTTCTTAAATGCATATCTTGATAAGCAATATTTAGGTAGCTTGTGTTAGCATGTATAGAGACTGAGATGCAAAAAGAATGTTTTACTTAGCTGCTTTTAAAATACCTTATCTTTTCAAGAAGCCTGAACCCGAAGCCCCAAAGGCAACAAGGCTGAAATGCTTTGACCTGTTAACAGAATGTGTAGCCAGACTTAGAGGTAAAAAGGTTTTCACTCTCCCTTGAGTGGCAGTGATCTGCATTTCACTGCTGAGGCACGGGGTATGGGTGTAAGTTCCAGCTTATGTGGCCTCATCTACTCTCCTTGCTCTCTGTAACACATCCATCAGAGAGAAATATGGTGTGGCTTTAAAACTTTGTGGAAAATGTCATTTCTTCCTTGCAGTGTGCAGGACAGATGCTTCTGGGCTGGGCTGTGCCAGAGCATCTTGCAGCAGCTCTCTCTGCCTGTTCTGCCTGAAGAAGCCTAAGTGAGTAGTAAGAGCTGATGGCACCAGATTTGAACGAGCAGAAATGGATTCAGGAAGGAAACACACATCTCAGGAAATTTCTTGATGACTTATTTTCTGCTTCCCCCTCCAGCAGCTTTTAACAGGAGACTAATGGATGCAACAGTCCATCAATTAGCATTCTCCCTGCCTTCCATTTCAAGGATGCCTCTCCCATCCTCTTGCAGCAGGGACTAATGGGAGAAGGATGACTGGGAGAAGAATGGGAAAGAGGGTGGGGGCTTCTGAAAGTCTTCTTATAACCCCCCACACAGGCAGGTGAGGAAGGGCTTGGGCAGCCTGTGGCCCCTCACTGAGCACATCCTCCCTTCCTGCAGAAGAGGATGAGCCTGCAGCATCCATGGGTGCCTGCCCCAGCGGAGTCAGAGCAGCCCTCCTGCAACATGAACATCAGGGACCTGTCTGATGATGATCTGGTTAGTGCTGGCAGGTAGGAGTGTGGGGTCTGAGAGGGACAAAGATGACAGAGAAACCCCAGATCTGAGGTACATGGGCGGGAGACAAATTGAGGGAACTGCTATTTTTCTGGGCATAGGGCAGTAAAAGGGGTCAGGATTTCTCCCTTTGCTTTTTCCTCTTCTCACTTCAATGACTTTGTGATCTGCTGGTGGAAGAAAGGAGGAGGAAGAAGAGATTTGGATGTAGCAGCTTACAACACCACTGCTTCTGCTGGGACCAACTGCAGTCCCTCAGACCCCTTTTTCCTCAGATAAGGAGCAACAGTGAAAGAAGGTTGTAGACAGGTGGGGGTTGGTCTTTTCCTGCAGGTAACAAGTGAGAGTACAAGAGAAAGCAGACTCAAGTTTTGCCAGGGGAGGTTTAGATTAGGTATTAGGAAAAAATTCTTCATTGAGAGTTGTCAGGCTGTCCAGGAAAGTGGTAGAGTTACTATTCCTGAAAGTGTTCCAGAAATGTGTAGATGTGGTGCTCAGGGACACGGTTTAGTGGTGGACCTGGCAGTGTCAGGTTAGTCATTGGACTCAAGTACCTCAGAGGTCTTTTCCAACCTTTGTGATTCCATGTGGCTCTTCGTTCCCATGTTTGAGAAAAGATTTGGCCATGTCTCTTTCGAGTCCTCTGCTTTGAAGGACTTCTCATGGCTGAGTTGAGAAACTCCACTGTTCCCTCTGAAGATTTATGTCCTGGTCCAGGACTCAGCCATGCTCAGAGGATTCGCCTGAAAAGTGCTCAGACAAGTGAACCAAGAAAACTGTTTAGCATCAACCATTTGCACGTAAATGTGAATCAATCACTTACAATTTTGTTTATGAAACTGAAAATGTCAAATGTTCATCTTGAGGAGGCCATTTGGCACTGTTGCTCTCTGTGTGATGCATTTTGTTAATGAGGATGTCTGAAAACAAACTGCATTGATTTAAAATAATAATGGAAAACATTTTAATATGTTCTTGAACATGGTGATTAGTGCTACAGAGGTCTTCCCTGCAAAAATGAGTTTGCTTAAACTGGTTGTAGTTATTCAGGGCTTGTTCTTTGTGTTGTGAAACTGGTAGAAAAAACCTATAAATCAATAGAGATGTGTATTACAGATTTTGCTGTGTATTGCTCTTTTTATAACTCTCACAATGTTTCTAATTATACTTAACTGTTACTGTCTGGTGTATTGGTTTAAAATGGGAACTATTTAATTCACTACATGTGTAAGTGGCAGATCTTTCACTGCTCATTCCCCAAGGTCAGTAAGGGACTCCCAAGAGTGGTAAAGCTGTTAAGTGTAAACTGGATTAAAGAATTTACACATGGTTACAAATCTCAGTCACCAGGCTTTAAATTGCTTGGTTTTAATTTATTAAATGGACTTTTTAAAGCAATCTAGAAATATATCCTTTTGCAACTTCAAGTTCAATTGTAGAATGAGTGAAATTGCACATGCTGTTTTAAAGTGCTGCTTCTGCTTTCCATTTGAGTTGTGCAAACCCCTCTGGATAAAGAACAATATTGAAAATTAACACACTGATCCTGCAAACCCTTATTCAGGTGAGTGATTTCACTCGTGACAACAGTTCTTTTACTTTCTGTGGGAACTGCCCATAAAATTAAACATATCTATGAATGCGTACTGCACCATCAGGCAAAGTTAATGAATTGTTAAAAAATGAATGGCATCAAGTGTTCACTGTCCTGCCAGTGTTGTGAGGCTTGTGTATAGAATTGATTGTGATGTAGCTAAGCCATAGCTACACAGACCAGGAACCTGCGTGTTCATCTCTCTCACCTGTGGGATGCATGACCCTGGAAATAAACTGAGGTAGATCTTTCTGGAGGAAAAAGGGCCTCCTCCAACATTTTGGCTACCTTAGAAAGTTCCTTTCAGGTTATTTTCTGAAGTTATCAGAGAGGTTGCTTGTTTATTAACTTGCTTCTATTTGAGTTACAGTGATACCGGGGATGATGTCAGAGTGCCTGTAGAAGAAGTTATGCTTTCAGAATATCACACTGCAATTCAAGCACCTTAGCAATCTAAAGCTAAAATGGAAACTTGAGCAAGCAAATGAAATTAAGCATTTCCAACTTTTAAAAAATGTTAACCTTTTTTTTTATGTCACTTTTCACCTGTGACCCTCATTTCACAATAGAACATGCTAAGAAGTTGACTGCGCATCTATGCATTAGATGCTAATGTTGTGCTCATAGCTGTTTGTAATCACTGTTAGTAGTGACAGCAGGCCATACAAAACTTACTTTAGCACTTCTGGTCAGCATTTTCACTGTGAATGATGAGATCCAGGGGTTTCTGGAGTAAAATCGTGGCCCTCTCGAAGTCAGGGGCAAACCTCCATTGGTTACCATAGGTCAAGGCTTAGATGCTGAAGGTCTGCATGTCATTTAACAAGCCACGTGGCATGGGGACTTAGCCACATTGCTTGCAGACAGGTAGCTTCACATATTCTGCTCTTATTTAAATGAGAAGCAACATATTAATAATTTATATAATTTATTTTTAAATTATAAAGCGAGGGGAAAGGGGAAGGACTGCACTAGAATTCAGCTCTCCTATTCAAGTACAACATGAGCAGCTTCTCTGATTTTGCATTCATAGAATCATAGAATGGTTTGGGTTGGAAGGGATCTTAAAGATCATCATTATTTAATTCCAGGGTACAGGGATCTCTTACCACCACAGCTCAGTCTTGCATTGCTCTCTTCTGAAAACACCCACATGGGCTGCATCGGCATGTCCTGAGCTGAAGGGACTGAGCTTCTCAGCACTAACCAAGAAACAATGGGGAGCCAGTACTTAGACTTTGATGCATTTTCTACAGCCACAACGATCTTCTTGGTGGAGTCTTGGGGTTTATTGAAATGAAGGGTCCGTGTGCCAGTATTGCACGTAGAAGTCTGAGTCTAATCTTGCTAATTTAAGTTCCTAAATAGGACGCAGCCTTTTTTCCCAGCAGGAAAAAGGGGAAAAGCTGTGAACAATTTGTCTTCCAAAAAGTTTTAATGAGAGAGAAGTTTTAATGTATTTCCATTAAGCAAAAATAACTTTTTATGCAGAAAGTATGGACTTTTTATTTCCTGATTTAAAGGACTGACAAAATACTAATGTCACATGAGTGTTCCCATCTCACACATTTTTAGTACTACACCTGAATTCCTGGCTGGTGGGATGCAGGATTGTCTCTGTCTGGGAACAGAGGGACAGTGGGTTGAGTCTCTCTTGACTGGAAGTTTCAGGAGGGCCTGTTGAGAGGGATGGATCACCCTCCTTAGCCCTGGGCCTGGGCCCCAGCACAAAGGCAAGATCTTCCTTGGGAAGACTTGCTACCTCCCCATCACTCAAAGGGGTCCCTGTGATCTGGTGGGTCTGGGGCAACTGGGCTCTGTTGTGACAGAGCTTTCTGGCACCACAACTGGTGGCATCAGTCCCCTCTCGAGTACAAAAAGTGGAGCAGGGAGCAGCCTTGTCCCTTTTGCTGGCATCTCTGTTGAGAAAGGCCTCTCCTACAGGGCCTTTCTTACCCAACTCAGTTAGAGTTTGTCTCCTCCAAGTGAAGAGAAGTGTTTATTACCCAAGGGCATCTTTGGTATCACAAATAGTTTACATAAGCAAGGAAATACATGAACTTGGTCCAGACTGGCACCCGAGGAGCCCTTCTGCTGCTTAATTTGCATGTGCCCTGCTAAATTGAATATTTGATCTGAAAATTTCATAGGTTATACTCATGTGAACTAATGTGCAGAATTTAAGGTCAAATAACACAGTCGGTGAAGACCTACTTATAATAATTTGTTATTGGGGCTTTTGTGTGTCTTTTTTGTGGTTTCTTTTTCTGTTGTTGTTGTTTTAAAGAACTGCTGAGGATGTACTGAGCCTCCTCTTCACCCTGCAAGGGTAATGGTGACTTCTGCTTTGCCCAGTGACAGCACTGGGGGGTGGGAAGGTGAGAGTATCCTTGAAGCATGGCCCAGAATATCTGTTTGGTAGATAATTGCTGCATTTAGAAAGGGTACAGAATTATGGTGTCCTTCTGGCAAAAAAATTGCACGTATTAGAGAAGTGGTGCTAATAGCTCAGAATGCCTCAGAAAATGCAGAAGTTTGTATAACTGAACAAATTTGGTGAGCATAAAAGCCACATAAAAGTAATGGTTTCTGATGGTAGTAAATAAAATGGCAAGTCTTTCAGTTCATAAAGAATTTATTTATGCAGTCTGTAGTTTACTGAAATCAAAGGACTCAATCCCTTTGCTTTTTGCTAGGTGCTCTGGGACAAGATCTTTTTCTGCCTGTAGTTACCAGTTCATATCTTCAGTCAGATGACTGGCCATTGCCCACACCTCATATCATATGGTGAAAATCAGTAGTCTCCGGCCTAGGCTGACAATACCTTAATCTAGAGGACTGGTCAGAAAGGTGGTTACCTCCTTCCCCTCCAGTGAATTTTGGACAGTTTTTTGAAAGGTTAATAAACAGAAGATTTTTCCTTTCCATTTTAGTACCAGAGCAGTTCCCAGATTGCTTTTGTCATTGATTCAGACATACCTTTGTTGAATTTCTGGCCATTTTTCTCCTGTGACTATTTCCTTTTATTACGATTGGCTTCCAAATAACTCAGGTGTGAGGCAAGTGGAAAATGCATTTCTGTGTGTTGACTGTTCTCCTCTATTAACTACAAGCAGAAAAGGGAGGTCTCTTGCAGCCTTCTGAGGTCAGTCTTAATTTTATCATTCTTTCTCATTGACAAAAAGGAAATACCCTTTACATTTTCTGCACAAAAGAAAAGCACATCATCTGGAGCTGAGTGATGCCAACAGGCACCCTCCTATAGGTAGAAAGCCCAAGAGAGCATAGATATTTAACGAGGAGGATGGATGGAGACCTGCTAGAGCACATTTGAGAGCATGTAGCTTAATTTTGTCAGCCTCAGAGACTGAGAAGGTCTTTCTTAATATGTTGACTCTTAGTCTCAACCATCTGGGAAAGCCATTTTTGTTGTGGAAAGCTCTCTATAATTAGATGTACCCATTTGGTTTGAACATCTCTGTTGTACTAATGCACTACAATAGCTGAGCTGCATTAAATGTAGCAAAGCTGCATCCCACAGACATTCCTAGAAGGTAAAGAGGGCAGTGATACTGGTTTAGCCCACAATCATATTCACATTTAGATTTTGGACTGTTACAAAGCTGAGTTCTTGGAGGGAGGGAGGCCTTCCTGTTGACTTGGTTAGCCCTTTGGGAATATGGCCACACTCCTAGCTGAAAAATCAGTAGCATGATAGAATTTAGGATCATTTGGTTTGAAGCTGGGATATGATCTATACAGATTGTGGAAAGGCTTTCTAGTGAGCATTTCTTACCATTCTGTCTCTTGTCCTGTTGTTTCTCCCCATAAAGCTTGGAGCAAGCACTTGCTGGACCATATGAATGAAATAAGTTTATTTATCGCTGCCTCCTGAATTTCACTGTTTTTATTGCTTCTGTGGAGCTATTCCTGAGAACTAACTATCTCTCAAATAGTAACTTGATTGACGATAAGTAGATGGGATATTACTCTCCTTGACATCTGCTACAGTTTCAGGCTGTGTATAGGAATTGATGGGGCAAAAAATCCTCTTGCAGAAGGACATATCCTTCCATTGTCTGTTGGTGAAGAGCAAATCCTCCCGGAACATATTAAGATTGATAGATGGCTGCAACTAAAAGCCACACTAGGATGGACTGAAGTTTTTTGACACTGTTCTTTCACAGAGGTACTGTGAGGAGATGTGACACACAGATTTCCAGCTCTCAGCCCTAGTCATGTTTCCCTGTCAAATCTGCCAGAATCATTTGTTTCCTCAGAAAAGGAAGCAGTAATGGCATATATTACTAAGAACAAATTCAGCTCAGTTTAAAAGCAATAAGATAATAAAGTGACGCTGAGATTTTATTTTTTTTAAAGACACATGGATGTCTCCTCAGAAGTCATAGGATTTGTGGTGACTCATAAATTCTTTATGGATTTTGCAATAACTTTTTGCCTTTTGAATGTGAACCAGCTTTTTTTGGTTTATAACTAATTGGGTTAGTCATCTTTGTACTATTAAATGTGATATATGAAAACTGTAGATACTAAGTATGGCAAAGGCCTCTGCTTTCACAGTCCATTCCCCTCAGGCTTGATGACTGCCTCAGAATTTGCATCTAAGGTCTTTATCCACATTAATTTTGGCCACTGGAGATTACAGACTTGGATTTGCAGTGGAGTTTCACACTTTAGCACAGCCATGACTTCTCTAGGTTCAAAGCCTGTGCAGTCTACTCTATCTATTCCATGCATGTAGCTCCTCTGGGTGACAACATAAATTAGACACTGGTATCTGAACACTGGGTACAATTCTGACCCAAAAAGCAGGGATCGTGTTCCCTTTGCAAGACAGTTCCCTGCTCAGGCAAGCTGTTTGTTTCTGTGGTAAGTCCTCCTCCTGTGCTCGTATCTCCCTCTACTTTCAACAGTATGAAGAGAGAAAATTTTTAGTATTTCTGCTCATAAGCACTCTAAAGACAACTGGGATGCTCCAAGGGCCCTGTCTGAGTAGCCAGACACACCTAATGAAGGTTTTGCAGAGAGAGTAAGCTCTATACAATTCATTATCAAAAACTCAGTCTCTTTCTTTGACCGCTGGGACTGCCGTGATGGTGAATCTGCTCCTGCTTTCCCATCACTGAGCACTCAGGGACCTATGAGAGTCCAACTAGGAGTCCACAGGGTGCAGCAGGTCTGGGTGCAGCCTCGTGCCCAGGGCTCTCTGCCTTGCAGGGAATGCTGGATGGGTGTGTTGCTACTGGCACCCCTCAGATATGTGTAAACTGCATCTATTTCCCTTCCTCACTCTCTCCTCACATAATTTCTTGTCTGCCTATTGTATGTCAGGACAGTGTAAAAGTAATTTGTGGTAAAAGTAATTCTAAAAATATCTTGAAGACAGCCCCTTGGCTCCATAAATCATATTTTCCTCTTTGTTTTGCTTTCTGCTATGAATTTGTTTGTCTCCTTCAGCACTCTTTCAGAGGACTGTACTCAGAGCAAAAGGAAATGATCAAAGGATTGGAACAATTAGTGTAAGAAAGAGCATTAAACTTTGATTTAATGACAGGTGATGTGGAGGCGAGTTTGTAACGGTTTACATGTTTATGAAACATGTAAACAGGAGGAAAATAAGAAAATATTTGTCATTAGAAGTTGGAGTTTAATTTACACTTATGGAATGATACTTTAAATATAATAATGTATGCTGAATATAACAAATTGTCCTGCCTATAGCAGCTCCTCAGCTATACAATGGTTCACAGGAGATGCAGATAAATCCCATTGTTATTTTATGAAAATTTTCAACTGACCTAGAGGAAATACTAAAATATTGATTTAGGAGAACAGTCTTGCATCACTGAAGAAGTGGTTTGAATGATTGAGTGGTTGGGGTTGTTTTCCATTACTAAATCCCAGAATCCAATACTCTTTGAATTTGACAAGATCTGCAGAGGGCAAACAGTCCCAGAGATACAGTTTCTAGGTTTTGTGCTATGCAGTGAGGATAAACAGCTACTGCTGCAATGAATCCCAGCCCTCATGAGCCTGTGATGGTACTGCATCTAACTGTTTGCAGACTATATTATATTTTAGCTTGATGCTTATTAGGAAAAAAAGAAGTTTCTTAATTTCTTTTTTGCACAAGAAGTGCTTTGATAGAGAGGTGCTAATGTTATTCTGTCAGAAACAGTTTCTGTGCAGAGGAGTGGATATGGTTCCAGAGAAAACAATCTGTTAGACCACCTATAGCAAAATTTATACCTCACCCCTTCATTTAGAAATTTCTTAGGACAACACAAGCAGTAACTAATTCTCAAGCAGCACACTTGAGGTGGGCAAGCCTCATTTTCCAGGTAGGGTTCTTCAGGAAAGATGTTAAAAAAGATGTTCCCAGAGCTGTGAATATCCACTGCTGTATGCACTGGAGTTAGTCAGCACCTTTCAAAACCAGCTGATTTGTGAATGTCTACAAATGGGCTTAGATCTTTTGCATTAGTCCTCTGGATTAGAAACCTGTACCTTTACACTCCAGCCCAAAGGAAAGGAGGGCAAAGTCAGCACTAAAATGTAAAGTACAGCTATTTTTAACTCTACTCCCATTCTTATGCCTGTTTGCTTTTAAACAGGTATTCCCCCATTTTAGTTCTTGTGGTTTCCTGAAAGGTTTTCCAAGAGTACCTGCCTGTCTCTCAGCCCAGGTGAAGCTTTCATGCTGAATATGCCCTGGGCAGGTGAGGGAGATGGACCCAGCCTGTAGGTCCATGGGCAGTAATGCCAAAGCCAAAACACTGCCACCCTTTGCCACCCTTTACCCACAGCAGTGCAGACCTCCTGCAACATCATCACACAGCTGGAACTGGCACTGCAGCTCCTGAGAGTGTAAGTGTGTCCCTGCTCAGAGGTCTGGCACTGAGAATAGTCTGGAGCAGCCTTTCACCTGATGGGGAGATGTGCAGTAATGAAAGCAAAGAGACATAGTGCCTGTTCAGGGCTTTCAGAACATAGCCATGCTTTGCATTATGAAAGTACTTATACCAGTCAAGATAACTCAGTAGTGTACAATTTGCTGTGTAGACTCCAGATCTAACTTGAGAACCTTGAGATTAGAAGGAAGAGCATTTTGCAAAGAAATGGGAGTTCTTACAACATTAAAAACAAACAGTTTTACTTTAAATATTCTGTATTTAATAGAAGGGGATACAGACCTGATATGACAGATACATGTAATAAAAGTCAGAGAATATATACGTGTGTGATTATGTGGATAGGAATTGATAAAGAAAATAAATGTAATAAAGAAGAGAACTTGTTAAAACCAGAAACAGAAAAAAGAACAGTAGTAGTCAGGTGGAGAAAATCTTCCCTGCCATACCTCAGTTCAGAGGTCTACATTAAGATTCAGGAGAGGTTTCAGGCCATCTGCTAATGTAAAGCAGGTTCAATGCCAAGGAACACCATCTTGGTACAAAGCAATCTGCCTTTTATTATTCTATAACTTGTATGAAGTTAGCTTAATTTCTCTAAGGCAACTAAATATGTTATTATTAAATTATCTTAATACAGCCATGGTAAACAAATACCCATACAGCTAATATGAAAGTATTTTTCTCTCTGTAAGGTAATGAATATATTTATTCACTGATTTGGAACTCAGCTTGCTTTCTGACTTCTGCCTGAAGAAAGCTCCAGGCCACTTCCTTTGAATCTCTTTACTTCTAATACTTTCTGGAAATCTTTATTTTCTATTAGCATATCCAAACAGAGCAAATGAAGCCTACAGCTATTACTTGCCTATGCTAAGCTTCTTCATGTATTGTTACATTATTCTGGGTATCTAATTGTTGTTCCTTGTGTTATCTTCTGTTTTGTATTACATATAGAACTTCAGAAAGATTTAAGATTAAATGATAGGACTGCATTTAACTCATTCTTTCTGCAGTTCTTCAGCATCATTTGGGATTTAGGTCAGTCATCTAAGGATTCATCTCCTAACTAGCAAATAGGTTTTCTTTGAATCATTAAGTCTCACAGGTCTCTTCCTCCCACGTCTCTGAAGTGGTTCTTTCATTTATAAGCTCCTGGCGTGCTCAGATAACTTTCTTACATGGCTTGACACAGCATCAAAGTCCATTAGGCACTTACAACCCTAATCCGGCCTCCGGCCTCCTCTGCAATGGAGTGCAATGGAACTGAAGCACCAGCCTGTCTGGGACTCAGCCAAACCCTGGCTAAGGGATGCTTCCTGCAGAAGGGCTTTTAATAAACAGCAAAGTCCTCTCATTTGCAAGCCCAGTGCTGGAAGCAAGGATTCCTCTTATGCTCACAAACTCAATATGGAGTGGGGTGGGGGGTTGGGTAGAGGAGGAGAAATAGGAAAAGGCAATGAAAATACATACTTCAAAACAATAGCAGTTTGACATAGGTCTGGAGTTCTTGGTTTCAAATGTGATTCAAAAGAATCCAGAGATGGATTCCCTAAATATTTTTATTCTGTTTCTGCACATATACATGAGTATATTTCCTTACACACGCAGACATGAAAACCCCGTATGTGCCATAGTCACATTACACATGGCTGTGGATGTGTAAGTGCAGTAGTCCTTCTCAGGGAGAGCTGTATTGCTTCACCAACAGGTATTTAGAGAGAACTTTGAACACTGAAGCAGTAAAGCCATTCCAGCAGTACAAACTTGGGGAAGATGAACCTCCCCTAACTTAAATGAACTCTGTGTAGGTTGAAAAACCTCTTTTCAACACTGCCAAATCTTTGAAGTGAAAATCTGCACGTTGTGAGGGAATGATTGAAGTGCAAAAACCACCTGCCCATGAGAAGCCTGTAAAGGATACCCACCTGCTCCGATCAGTGCGACTGTGTAACACGAGCCATTGCTGTGAGCTGCTCTCTCTTTATACTGTGTATTTCTCCAGCCACAATGTCAGTGTTCAGCTAATGCTGTAGCTTTATGGAGTTGCCTGTCAAATGCATTGTCGTAAGACCACTGTGACACTGAAAAAGGGCCATGGGACACAGAACTGGGGCAGCCAGCTCTACTGGTAGGCTGGTACAGGGGGAGAGAATAAAAAGCTTCATAATGCAGGGACCCAAAGAAAAGTCTTGCAATGAGAAGAGATCAGATACGTGAGTGCTGCTGTTTGGGTTGCATGAGCATGGCAAAATCCGTAAGGAACTTGGCTGGGAATGAAATGAAGGTTTCTTCTGTTTTTTGCTCAAGGGAGAGAAACCCTCTTGTTCTGGTTTGCAAAACTTCTCACAGTAGAGTTGGGCCCCTGCAATCCCTTTGGCCAAGGGACCAACACCTTCCTACACCCGTGTCCATAGGCACAAATCACTTACAAGGGCACCATTCAAAGCACCAAGACTGTGCTTGAGACCTCAGGCTACATTTCCCAAGCTTGTGGAATCCCATTCCTGTGACTGGGGTTTGTCTCAGTCTGTATAAGCTTTTTTCCGTCACAATCACAAGATTTGGACTGGAGTTGGACCAAGGGTCGGACTTGATGATCTCGGAGGTCTTTTCCAACCCAATTGATTGTATGATTCTATGATTTCAGAAAAATCTAATCAAAATGAAAGGATTGTGGTAGGCTACTAAGCTGAAGTGATGCCTGAGCAGAGAGTAAAATAACACTTGGGTAGAGGTACTATTAAGCACTTGTAGTGGATAGACTTTTTCTGCAGGGACCAAACAAACCTTATTGTTTCTTTTTTCTTGTTTTCTGTTCCTTTTTTTTTTTTAAACTTGTCTTGGTGTTTTGGTTTAGTTTGGTTTGTTTGTTTGCTTGTTTGTGTGGTTTTTGTTGTTTGGTTTGGGTTGGGGTTTTTTTTCTATTTTTTTTTTTAAATACCCTCATGCTTCAAGTGTTGCCATAAAGCAACTGCTGGATGTTTTTAAAATGGAAAGCACACTCTGATATCTGTTCCGAGATTTTGACAATGTGATTGGTTGAATGTCTTATAACTCGTGAATTGTGAATGCCCTATAAATATTTTAAAACTCCTGCTACAGCTTCAGCCTCACTGAAATCCATACTGAGAATTAATTTTTCTGACAGATGCCTTTGTGGTTGCAATTCTGTCTGGTCTTGCTGTTGCAAGACTTAATCAGGAAAAACTGCTTGTTTGAGCCTACTCTCGAGGTCTTTAGCTTAAAGTTGTTTTGCAGTTGTCACCACTTTCTTGCATAGTCATGTAACCTCAGACTATTTTCCCAGACCAATGGGCTATAGGTCCCTTTGCAAATCTTTACAGTATTTTCAGGGGTTAGTTACACCAAACATTTATTCTGAGGCTGTGGGTGGTTACCTGGATTGTACAGCCCTCTGATAAAAGTGGTGCCTGTTCTATTTGCTTGCTTCTCTTGGGATATGTTATGTGCAGTGTCCTCCAAGCATCAAACCTCAGGCTCCATGAGAAGTGAGTGACAAGGACAGTCCCTCGGGCAAGGCATGGCTGGAGAACATGGCCCAATTCCCTCCTTAGTTACAGATGCTTTGACAAGTATTTGCAATACCCTGCAAACTGATTACCTTATTTAAACAACAACAACAACAAAAACAAGAAACAAACAAACAAAAAAACCCACAAAACAAAACAAAACAAAACAAAAACAAACCAAACCCCAAACATTTCCACACTACACAAGCATGGTGGGAAGAGACCATGAGGAGAGAGAAAGGTTTAGACACAGCAGTGATTAGGATTGGATTTGTCTATAGATCAGTGACAGTGAAACACCCTTGAATAATCTCTGCCTCAAAGCAAAATTTGGCTTGCCTAATGTTCTCATTTTGTCTTGTTGGGTGACTAAAAGGTTATGATAATCTCAAGGGATCCTGTAATTCCTCCACTGAATCACTGTATGCAGTAGGGATACTTTTTCTACATAAACATGAAGGAAATCAGAGTTTCAGGACTTGGTGGCTAGAGGAATTTCCAGAACAGTTTGGGAATGCAGCACCTGCCTCACTGTCATTTCTGTGAGGGTCACCAACAGAGAGGTGAAAGTTAACCCCAGACTGTGTGTAGCACATCAGTAATAGCAGGAGTAACAAAAAGAAGTGTAGGTTTTTAAAAAAAAGCATAGCCTCTAGGATTCAGCATAATTTTCTGTTTGTCTTACTCATCGTATTCATACCTACCAATACCTACCAATTATCTATAAATACTCACTAGAAGGCTTCCAGACTGATCAGGAGTTTAAAAATAGATTTTACTACTAACCCATATTCTGTGATATATATCTGTGGTTTTTAATTTAGCAGACCTAGAGCCTTCCACAATCTTCCAAATCCTGCACTTTTCAAAAGACCAAAAACTCTCAGCTGACTATCTCACTGAAGTATTTCAGAATCACTTCAGTTGTGTCTTGTTTTCTGCACTCTATAATAAGTACTGAGGAATTACTCTGTGGTTATGTAATTTGTAAAATTGATCTGCTAACGGAAAGTCTGATTCACTGACAAAGAAAAAGTAAATGCAAGTGAAACGTCTTCTGTAAAGGTTAAGTGCATACTTTATTTGCAACAGAGGATTGTGGATCTTCCCTGCAAAGTTTTGTATATCCGAGTAACCTTGTGAAAATGAATTATTTTTATTTGAAAGCTGTAGTTCTGTAGTTAGTGAATTTTCTAAATCCTGTCTGCTGCGCATAGTCTCCGGGGTAGATTCTGCAGTGCATTTGTCATCTATCACTTCTTTCCATATAGATGTTAACTCTCATTTCTTCCCTCCCAGGCTGCCCACTTGTACAAAACTTCTGGGACCTTTATTATATTTCTATTATATTTATTATATTTGTTGAACTTTACTTTGTCAAATTTTGGTGAGTAGCCACAAGTCCAAAATTGAGCAGGGCAGACACAACATAGACCCATTGGATTTGTTTCACTAGAAACACAGGTTTAAAAAATCAGGTTAAAAATAAGCAGCTGGTGAGGAGTTGTGTGGATCCCATTTCCAGTGGTTTTGAGGACACGATGATGTTCTGCAGCACATGAGCAGATTTGGCATCCACAGCCAGAAGCAAGAGCAGTGAGAGGAGATTTAGGTAATTCATAAACTGTTCAGGATTCTCTGGAAGAGATTCTCTGTAGAGAATGTGGGAGAGATGGCAAAGGAAAAATCAGAGCAAAACTTTTCTGAGCTGGGAGTGACTACAAGATGAGGTAAAGCTGGAGATGAGATGAGGTGTTTGCTCTCATTCTTTGCCCTCTGCTTTCTGGGCATGCATGAAAAGAGGACATGCAAACCTTTTCTTCCCTATGGTTTGTTTTTCAGGCTTTGGTACCAGAGCTGCTTCTCTGAATTATGAATCTGTTGTCTCTGAGGGCAGATGGGCAGCATTAGTCCATATTGTGCTTCCCTCAGTAAAGCACAGCAGAATAACATCCTGGAAAGAACACAGACTTGATTGCTGCATATAGCAAATCTTGCTTGAATATTTAGTGAGAAAATCATTTGTGTAACTTCTGCATGTGGTATCTTAGTTTTGCAGTTTGTTACACCCATTCTAGAGCACTAACACCCATCACAAAAGACCACAAGATGAAAGAGAAGGCATAAATCTCTAATCTTTACAGTCAAAAGGAAATGAGACCTGTGTCATGTGAGATTCAGCTAAATAGAGATTTGGATCCCATTTTCAGCAGCCTTCAACCTGTGAGACTACGCTGAATTAAGCAGCCCACAACCCTTTCTAGAGAAAGATGAAATGATGTTTAAGCACCCCACTAGTTAATGGGTGATTAGAGTGTGCCTTTGCTCATTACTCCATCAAGAAATTTGTTCTCAGTCAAATGACAAACAATGAGAGATGCTTTAATTGTTCCTAAATTATTTTGTAGCAATTAGTCAGCTGCAATCCCAAGGAAGAAAATAAGCTGACGATAATGGCAATATTTCCTGAAGAAATATTTGTCCCCAGCAGTGATCCCTTAAAAGCATGTTAATGCTCTGCAGTCCTGGATGTGTCTGGGAGGATGTGTGCCTCTAGCAGAGTCCTCAGCCTTTGCTATGTGCTGTCTGAGGACTTGGCAGCTAAGCATAAATGCCAAAACTCTGACACTTTTTACATCCTGGGCCAGGCTTCACAGCTCCTACAGAGCTGAATCCTACAAAAAGCATAATTAGGGGAACTTTATGTATCCTGTATGCTGTGTGACCTCCACTGTAAGGTTAAATCATGCAACCACAGTTGTCCATTCTATTTCCCTCCATTTACATTGATGACTTGATGTGTCTGCCATTTGTTTACTGTTGAAGCAAGGTGCTTGCTTGAAGGTTTCTTGGCAAAACTTGAAACCCACAGAAGCAATGTTGTGAATTGTGGCTTCTGCATCTTAATCTATGTAATGGTAATGAAGGGATGGATTTCAGCGTGGAAGCAAAAAGCACCTGTACAATTGAATGTGTACTGCTAATTCTGTAAGTGCATGAAACTTTTTGTGTTTGTGTATTTGAAGACTTGTAGGTGTAGTTTGATGTTATTTTATTATTGATAATGAACCAAAAAGTGTTTAGAAACAGAGCACTCCATGATTTCCTTGACAACTTCCATATTTCTGAGCATGAAAAATGCAATTTTTTCTGTTATCATAGTTCTGAAATACTCCCCAAATCTTCCATGTTAATCTAATAAATGTGTGTTTATCTACTGCTAAATACTACAGTAGTCAAAAGTAATTTTTTTTTGAAGTACAGGTACCAATAAAACAGTGAGTATTTTGAAGTATTCTGGACAGGTAGTTGAACAGCTGGCAGTAGTCCTGCCAATGAGTACAAATTGTACCACAAAAGGTAGCCCAGCAGCTTTTTTTCTGTTGTAACTTGCACAGTGCATCCATTTTTTCCCTCTGCCTAAATCAGGCAGCTGTACAGCAATTACTGTCAGCATAAATTGAGCAAGCTTGCAAATTGTCTTCAAAGTCATCCACAAAAACAACTTTATCCTTTAAGGTAGCTGAAATATTATGTTGATATTATATACAATTATTCATATAATTTATAGGTTTTCATTGGAACAAGTTAAGTGCACTTTGTGTGTTTTATCTGGATGACTCCTAATGCATGGAAATGTGAATTATTCATAAGTTGCCTTTTGGTTATAGGAATCTTTATATAGCTTTTGTTTGCTAATGCATTTGATAGGCTATTTTGTGCACCAACACATTATATGGGTAATGCTGGCAATAAAATAAATGCTAAATTATACATTCTATAGTTCTGCATTAAGAGCTAGTACAGTCTGCTTCATCATTTTTCCTCTGCTCTACTTCACAAATCTAAAGATAATTGATACTGTGAAACTCTCATCTAGCTCATGGACAACACACAGCCACTGAACTATTACTGTGTATGTTGATGTAGAACTGGCATTGTTGAACAATTTTTTAAAGCAGTGAAAACCTAAATATCTAACATGGAAGCTTCAATAGAAAATCCAGCATCCATGTGGGGCTTCTTAAATCCTTAAATATGAACAAATAGAATTTATAGTTATCACCCAAACAAAATAATTGATAATAATTTTAAGTGCTTGTGTGTGAATGTTGACCTCTAGCCAAACTTATGACCTAATTCCACTCTCTGAAAAGAAAAGAAAGCTCAATATTTTTTTTACCCTAAAAGACAAAAGATCTAAAGGATTACAAACATTTGTTGCTTCTTTTTTTATTACAAAACATTTCTGATGGATGAAAACATTGCCAAGGCAACAACTATGAAAGTTTTCCATTACAAAATAGTGAGTCTTCCCAGGGAACCTCCTTGATTTGGTCGATACCGTGCCTTGAAGCAGCACCATTTCACCAATGTTTGTTAAGAACACAAAAGTGGTTCCTGCTGGGAAAAGCCTGCCCACTGCTCTCCTGACATGTTTCTGACAGTATAAATGAGCCAAGGTGATTTAGGACTCTGCAAACACAGAGTCCTATATGATTTGGAGGTGGGAAAATAACCAACTACCTCCTCCCAGATCCTCTGAGTCAGCAGCTCCCTCACACCTCTCCCCACACAAGCATTGCTATGATAATAATTAGCAAGCAGCTTTAACACAATCTGGAGTTTCTTCAAGCACCTGTCATCAATTAGGAACTGAATTAAAAGCATTCACCAGTACTCTGGGACCATTGGCACTGCTGGATGTGCTCAGAGATATCAGCACCACGGCTGTGAGGCAGGGCTAAGCCCTTTACTTTGGATTGTCTACCTGTCCTTGAAAACAAGGGATGCCAGGTTAGTGTCACTCATGGTCATTTTTTCACAAAAGCAGCATCTTTTGGCAGTCTCTCGAAGACTTTATTTAGATCTCTGTTTTCTCTCTGTCAGATATCCTGATGTAGGATTGCTCTCAAGCTCTGGATTTGCACAGCTAAATTGGGCATATCTTTCCCCTCAAAGGTCAGCATTCAAAGAAGCATTAAATGACTTAAAGCCTACTGCAGTTTCCTATAGACTTGGTAGTGCCAACTCTGGCCCAGGTATATCAAGAGGACCTTTGTGGATTTGAACGCTCTGGGACCACAGCATCATTCACCTTATTGAAAGTTCCTATTGTCAAAATGTGGCTGCTGTAGCAGGGACTTGTCCCTCAGTGCACTAAGAAGATTTTTCCCTGGAAATGGATATTTCAGTGGGGACAGTAAAAAAAGGGTAACCCTAAAAGGCAAGTGACAGACACAAAGTATCTGAATTAACAACAAAGGCAGGAGCAGGAGCCATCTTCTAAATTAGCAAGATTGCCCTTTATGTGAAATTTATAATTGTGATTCCAAGCAAGTATCTTGAACATTTTCATAGTCATTTGGGTCCTTCTGTCATGCTCTTCTCTTCCATATGTAAAATACATTTCCTCACAACCACCTGAGCACCTTTTTGTGCCAGCACTCTATGCTACTTTTACATTATTGTTAAGAAGGACCGGAGTAGATGGATGTCTTGTTTCGCAGGTAGCAATTGAGTTACATGGGAAAACAGCCCCTATTGGCAATTTTATGTTCTGCTTGAGCCAAATCCATGTTTCAAGTCCTGCTTGAGTCCCTCTTAGTGCTTGGTTTGGCAGTTCTTGTCAAAAAGGTTTTCACCTATTGGGTTTGTGTCTTGCTTCTGACATTTATCAACATGTAATGTTTCAGAAAAGGGACTAAAGGAAAAAAAACCCCAAGCCATATTTCATTTAACCAGTCACACAACACTATTAATTCATTCTCAGTGTCCTATAAGTATTTTTGTGAGTTCTCCAGCCTAAACTGGTCTTAGGTTGCATAAATAAAAATTAATTTTAATTATGAACAGTTTAATGAACATTTAATGAACATTTTTAGAATTTGGCTTCAAACTAGCTCATCTTAATTAACTCAGAGCTGCTTTTCCTTAGTTTTTGAAAAAAGTTGCAGTTTGAAATACAACTAAAAGCCAAAGTAGATTTGCAGTGCTTATTTTCCCATGTTCATTCAGGCTACCAGAATTCTTATTTCTTTAGAACCATTCAGGTTCATTTATTAAACTTTTCCCATTCTTCTTGTATGGATTCACATATCTCTCACTCTAATGTAAACCAAAAAGATCCCATTAATAGCATTACACCATTCTTAAGGATCCCTGGTTATCTTCACCTGTAAATAAAGCTTTTAAGTAGTTGAAAAACAGTGAGCGTGTTAACATTTAGTGAGTTAAGATTAATGGTTATTACTTGAAAACATCTTCCATTGATTAATTTTTATATTTATTTGCTAATGGTTTCTCAGTGACGGACTGAAAATGTTTTCCTTTCCCATTGCATTATCTTTCCTTTTGTTATGGATTTTTGTTGCTTCTGATAGCTTAGTTGACTTAAGCATATTTATTCAGAGGAGCTATGTTTACCAGAAAAAAATTGCATTATATTTCTATTTTTGAAAAAATTATAAAATGTTCATTTCTTTTTTCCTTTTTGTTCCTTTTATTTTTAGATTACTTAATTTTTGTTACCATTTCAGAGCTTTTCTGAGTTTCCAAGGGAACTATTGGTTAAAAGTCATCAGAGTGTAGTTATTAAACTCTCTTGAATTAAATGTGTGGAGGGATGAGCAACTTTGGAGAGGACCCAAATCTTCATAAACTTTGTGAATTAGGATATAAGCATCTACTAAAACAGATCATTATTCAATTAATCTTTAAGATAATGGAAACCTTGTTTCCGTATTTCTTAATCTTCATGCTTATGAGTCTACAAAATATTTGCAAGTGCAGTAGAATATACTAAGAATTACTGCTTAAACTCTAGCTTAGAAACCTGTATCCTGATTACCTTGTGGCTCAAGTTGTCTTTTCATACTGGGAAAGATTTAGGATGAAATACTCCTAAATGATAAGTCTCCTTTCACATCACTTGCAGTCTGATGTTACCCCATCCTTCCTCCCTGCAGAAGCAGTTATATGGCAAGAGCTGCAGGCTCTTATGTTGCACGGCTTCCTGGGGTTAGAAAAGCAATTTCCTAGATATCCCTGACACTCCAAGAAGTAAGGAGAATGCGCATTTGCCCCCTTGAATTTATCAGAAGAGGTTACTCAGTGTCTCTTTTTGTGTGCCCCATACTTCTGACATTGAAACCAACATAGGTTTTATCTGGGGTTTGTTTTGGGTTGGTTTTGTTTGGTTTTGTTGTTTTTTTCCCCCATTTGCTTCTTCTTTCTTCTCTGTTTTCCTTGTTGGGAAAATATTTTACAGAAATGAAACATTGAGGATTTAAACTTCCCAAATTATTTTAAACAGCAGCCAGACCTCAAGAAAGAGCAGTATCTAATATCTTCAGAAGTTCTTTCTTGCCAAGTTGTAAATTGCAGAATCTCCCAAATATTGTGTGTAGAATCATTGTTAAAGAGATTAGGCCAATTTGTGCAATTGCTTCTAGAATCCCTAATTTAATAGAAACATGAAGTAAGTGTGGCCATCCTGAGGAGAAGAGAGAATATTAATGAGGAAATCATAAGATTTGATCTCCAAAAATAATTTGATTAGTTTTTATTTTAACAGTGTAATTAGAAAAAATGACTCACATTTTACTGATTTCATTTCCTTCAGCCCGTATAAGGACATAAAAATTAGAAATAAAATGGCTATGTGGAATACTGATTTAGGTATATCTTCTTATGTTCCCTACTTAAATTTTGCATTCGTCATTATTCTTCATGTATTGCAGTGCTTTACAGCAGAGATTTCTGAGATACACACTTCCCACTGACATTAATGGGAATGGTACATTAAAATCCGCTAGGTGGCTTTGAAAATTTCAGATATATTTTTAGTCTACTCTGGAAATACTGCTAAATTTATCCTTATACCACCCCTCAGAGACAGGTAAATATCCTTTAAATATATTTTATTGAAGTTGAACTGTGCAGAACAGAGATGTGAGAGACATAATGGGCCTAATCCTATTGACTTATTCTGGCATTGGAGGCATAATCATGAGCCAAAGCCATTAAGCATTCATCAGCAAAACTAGACTGCTATCATAGTTGCCTAATACAAATATGATTTAGGAAAAAATCTGTGGCACTTGGATTTCTTTTTTTGGTCTGCAGACGGTGGGGAGTGCATTCATATCTTTTGAAGTTCTACCCAAAATATGTATTTATAATTGGCACTACAATGCTTCATGGGAGGCATAGATCTTGAGCTTCATATTCCCTTCTTCTTGGTAGAACTACATATGAGGTGGGGTTTTTTTAGATTCAAGAGCAGCTCTGGGCATATCCATCACAAAATAAATCTCCTGGTTACTGTGGGCAGTCCAGGCTACCCATAGATAAAATGGGCAATATTGTCTTTAATTCCTGTACAATTCTTCTGCACTTTATACCTGGTCTTTCCCCTCTGTCCATCACTTCCGAGACTTCATCTGGGGTACTGTGTCCTGTTTTGGGATCCTTGGAAAAAGAAAGAGATCAATAAACAAGAGTGAGGCTAGAGGAGGCCACCAAGATGGTCAAGGGCTGGGGAAGGGGCTGTGTGAAGAGACACTGAGGGACAAGGCTTTGTCCAGCCTGGAGGAGAGCCAGGCTTGACAGCTCTTGGAGGTGCACAGCTGACAGGATGACAGGACAGGGATACAGGTTACAGCAGCAGAAAATTAATGAGTTGCTGTAGAAGTTAATTTAAATAATTGTGTTAGTTTAAATCAATATGTCTTCGCATGAGAAATAATGACACTGTAAGGAGGCCTCAACTACAAGTGTTGGAAAAAAGCAGTACACATCATGGGTTTGTTGTGATTATGACAAGGAGTTTCAGGCTACAGTAATGGGTAATTCACATCAGACATTAGGAAATAATGGTAATGTTAAGCAATGGGGGGAATAGAATCAATTTTCAGTAGTGTGGCATTCCCAGTAGTGAGGGTGTTACAGCACATCCTGGAGGAACACCTTTCAAGAATGGCCTAGGGGGAATTTACTTAGTTTTTTAGAAGGACTGTTAGACAAAATAACCTCTGCCAGGCTCTCCCACATCTGTTTTCTCTGGTTTTGTTGATAAAAGTGTATGGCAAAACTTGGGGCCAGTGCCTTGGTGCGGCTGCAGTCTTCTTGTGTCCTTGGGTACATCAGTTAACTTGGGCTGTGTTTCAACACTCCATCTCCAGAAAGGAGATTATTATTAGTGTTTAGCATGAGAGGTGCAGTGAAGGTATAATCCATTAGTGCTTTTAAAGTGCTGGCATATTACATTAATGATAAAGAAATGTTCTGGCCCTGCAGAATTTGTAATCTAAAAAGATGAAAGAATGTGAGAGGAAACATCAATATCCTTTCCTTAGGGATGAATGACACAGCCACAGGGAGAAGTGATTTGTCATATGTGGTAAAGCAGGACTGAAAGAAAACACCTAAATTTGTCATGTATTCCTTAAAGACAAGACCATATTTCCTCTCTAAGCATAAGTGATCACAAATACTGTGATTTCCTTTTTCAAGCTCCTCCACCAGTGTTTCCTCACAGGAGTCATTCTTCCTGCCAGCATCAGTAAGAGTAGAACAACCTATAGCCATTCAGTTTGACTTTCAGACGGCACCAAGTATTCAAAATTACCAGGACTAACCCACTGGTGTAGCCCATCCTCCCATCTTCTGCCCAGCCACAACCTTGCTCACACTCGTGTCTCTCTCAAAGGATGTGCAGGCACTACTATTAAGAATCCATATTAGCAATTTTTCATGGCTTCTTGCTATTTCCTGGAATCTCTTTGTTCTTTTTAACTTAAAGATCTTTGGACCAGAAATTATGCCAATGGTTTGTTTGATCCAACACTCACTTGTGATCAGTGTAGTGCTCCTACTTCTTGTATAAGTAAAGATGATCTCTATAGCTTTTCTGGGTTTTCTGGAATTTACTGAAGACTGTGCAAAATCACATTAAATAACGTATTTTTTTAAAATATAGTTATTTATTATGAGAAAATGCATGAAAGCCTGGGGAGAACTTCACCCTTTGGTGAGATCTATTCTCTCCACATCAAGTGAAGGCACACAGGCTGGTGACTCATAAGATTATTGTGCTGTTGGACAGACTGTCAATAGGCTGATGTGGGATGTCATGGCAGGATACCATCTCCTAGCAACTGCCCAGAGTGGTTGTCTTTACACTTAAGTCTTCTAAATTTCTGTGTGCACCAGGATGTGTTTGCACACCAGATTCTGCTGCTATTAAGTCAATACTTCTTTTCCACTGCTCTTTGAACAATGCAGGGCAGGCCAGAGAGCTCCAGCACATTGACTTGGAAAAGTGGAATGGATCAATCTGTGATGCCAACATGATTTTCCCCTTCTTTTACGTTTCTGTTTCTTTTGCCGACGCTTTTTAGAAGTGGGGTGGTTTCTACTTTATCATATATCCAATAATTCCTATGGTTTCACTGAAGTCTACCTTAAAACATGCTTCTCTGCATGGCTCTGAGTTCATGATATCTAAAAGGAATATTTTAAAATGATCAAATGGTTTAAACAAGGCAGGGAAAGATCCACCTGCAATCTGAACTTCAAGACTTTCACTTTGTTATGGACTGGTAGATAAATGACCCATCTCCAGGATGCAGCAGCTCTTTTTCCATTCCTAGTTCCTACAACGTGATACATGTGCAATGTGACAGCGAGAAACATGTTTTCTTGCTGAGAGGAAAATTGGAAACAAAACTCCCTGCAAAGCCTTCCACTATACCTTTCTACAAAGTAAGATATAGGTGGTTTTATGGAACTAATTCAATCCCAGCAAGCTAAGTAAAGGAAGTTATACTGTCATTGATTCAGAGATACATAAGAGTTAACAAGGCAAAATAAAGTATTTAGCAGTTGTGTAATGGTAAAGGGATGGCTTGTGCCCAAGTTTCTGTGTTTAGTAAACTCATTTATGTCTCACTCAGATCATGGCAAGAGAAGACCTTGAGTTTTGCTTAACTCTTCTTGATGTCTGTGCATTTGTGTTCAATAGCACTTACTTGAAGGGAAAGAAAGCTCTTCACATTTTGTATTGGTTCTAATTTTTTAATTGTTAAGGCATTAATTTCAATGGCACTGGGGAATTTGGAAGTCTGGTTGCTGCTGGAAGTGTGCTGATAATGGTAAGCTTGTACAAGTTGGGTGTATGAACTGACAACATTATCACCATGATTTAGCCCTGTGAGTTCACATACTTGTTGGCATTTAGAACTTTTTATGCCCAAAGCCTTTGGGAGCTAAGCAATTAACACTTGCTGAGCACATGCGACTTGAAAAATTAATTTGAAATGTGAAAATCAAGACCAAATGGAGTCCTTACCCCTCATAGTGTTTCTCTCTTCCCAGGTCAAGTTGGGAATAACTGAGAGGTGTTGAAAGTATGTGGAGACAGGGTGCCCACACTGCCTGTATTCCCAGCATAACCTCATGAAGGTCCCATGATCAGAGGTCTTTCATTTATCTCTACTTACCAGCACTAAAATCCCTGTTGCAAATCACTTCAGTAGTAGCTGCCAATTTATTTTTGTGAATCACCTCATTGCAGTAGCCCCACTGCTGAGTGGCATCACTTTGCTGTAGTGCAATCTATGTTCATTATGGTAAAAGTTTTAGCCTCTTCACAAGTTTGGGTAATATTGCAAATCTTTCAGCATCTATTAGAGCTGAAGCTTGAGGCTTGAATGCAAATGGTACTGAAACATAACACTGAGGTGATCTGACAAAGTCGCCTAAGGAGGTTTTCATAAACCTTTTGTACAATATCTCTGCTTCTTTGCCAGTGAAAATTAACCTCTACTTGCACAAAAGTGAAACTTCACCTAACTCATTTAAAAATAGCAGAGGGAAAGAGAAAATCAATCCATAATGAACAGTATCACATTAAGAAAATCTAATTAGAAATGGCTTCTCTTTTATTGCACTGATAATGGTAAGCTTTAAGAATGACATCATTACAAAATTCAATAGCTTATAAGGGAGTGAATTTTTTAAAAAGTGTTTAAACTACCAGATCAATAACTTCACACACCACATAATTAAATTGTACAGAAATTCTCAATAAACACTAATGTTAGAAATGTGGTACTCTATTTTAAAATAAAGTACATGTTATCTTGTGCTGCATATACTTCTAAGTTGCCCTGATATTTCTGAAGAGTGAGACTCTCTTTACACAGTACAGTGAGGACAAAATTTTCCCTCTGTAGTCCTTTGTAGTCTTACTTATTTGTCTTCAGCTGGAGTTGGGTGAAATAGTTTTTTGGGTCTATGCACCAATTTCTTCCAAGAAATGTTATTTGAATTTTCGTGGAGCTTTTTAAGACTGGGACATGATGAAGCAGAAAAATTCAAACCTTTTTAATATAACTTCCAATATTTTCTTTTCAAATTATTTTCTTAATTTCTTCAGAAAGAAACAGAGCTAAGAATACTTTTACTAACTGGAGACAGGCCCTAATTGTAAAATTTTATCAAGGGTTCCCTCGTTGCATGGTCTCTAAACCAACTTCAGTTTATGAAAGTAAAACACCCACTAATGAGTTTTTATTGAGTCATGGCACGATTTAATACTTGAGATAATTCATCAAGGTTTGGATGCAGCTAAAGTATAATGATGTGCTGTACACACGTTATAGGCTATGGACTAAGGTGTAATTTACCAGTGGTAAAATTATTTTTCTCTAAATGTGCACAGATAATCTGCACTCACTTATTGTGCCCACTGAGGGAGCAGCATATCTAATGTGTAATCTTTCTGTAATGAGCCTATTACTCTGGTTTCTAGGTAGAGTTCCACCAGGCATATCTGTGGGCAGTTTTGTTCATACTCTCATGAAAAAAGGTCTTAGTAAGATTAGCTGCTGTTTGGCAATTTGCATGGCTAGATATACTTGTTTATAACAAGAGCAAGAGATAATTAATGGTCTTTATACAGAAAGCTTCAGCCATGAAAATAAAGAAGAAGAAGAAGATAAAATCAGTTCTGTTTTCTTTTTAACCAGGCAAGCATTGCAGGAGTTTCAAAAAGTTTAGGAACAGGATTCAAGGTTACACAACAAAAGAATTTCTCTAGCATGGACCTTGCAGATAGGAAACAATGTGTTCCACATAATACTTCTGAGATTTGAATTAAAACTGCCAGGGATATTGGCAGTGGAGATGAGCACTGTAATGCACTGTTCTGCAAAAGGAGTTCATCACTGCTAACAGAATTTGAATTATGCTTTACTAGATTTCCTGCATATGTCAAAAATAAGTAATTGCCAATTATCCTGCTCAAAAGAGCTGGTGGGATACAATCATTTCACTTAAGCATAAGTGCAGAGCTGCAGAGCACTGAGAAAAAGCTCTGTAGAGCTGCTCTTCAAGAAGTCGTTGCTGATGAATGGAGATAACTTCAACTAAAGCAAAAGCTAATTTTAACTTCATCCTACCATGCAGATGTTCATGGTAATACTCTGCAGCAGTGCACCAGCTATAGCAATGGGTTAATTCTAACAATGTGTTTGCTCAATAAGGCAGTACTTTGAACTTTATTCCTCAGGAAAGAAACACCCACAAAGGCTGTGGCTCTTTGGAATAATTGTGCAAGACCAAGAACAAACCTGGGTCTCTTAAGCTCATCACTCCATCCACTGGAGCCTGCTCTCTTGGGATGACCAGAAGAGGATTAATGAAACAGCATGATTCCTTACATAGTAGTCTCTTTTTTCCATTTTTCTTTCTTTCTGCAAAGTTTATTGAATCCATGTAGGAGTCAGAATATTTATTGGTTAGATCAGAGCTCAGAGCCACAGCTCCAAGTTTCTATTCCAGTTTCTGCTGCTGCTTGATTTTAGGCAGGTCACTTGTTAACTTCCCCAATGGCTGTAATAGGAATAATTGTATGGAGTTTATGGTGGTGCTGTGAGACATACTTGTTGGTTTAGATTGATTTGGGATCTTTGCAAGAAAGATGATAAAGAAATGTCAACTGTTGAAGTACTGCAATCTTGTCAATGTCTGAAAAGGTATGCCTGGAAACTGTACACACAGTAGCAAAAGAAAAATGATAGAGCAAAAAGTGTGATATAATTGTATAGGTTTGCCTACAAATACAGTCACCTTATAGGATAGTTGGTATGACTAAACTCTGACAAGCACAGACAGAACTGAGTTTGACTCCAAACATTAAACAATTCTAGGGTTTTTGCATATTTTTGGTGTTTCATAAATACTTGTGTGATAATGCATTGGATTAAGGAGAGATTTTGTAAATAGATTTTGGTGAGTCAGACTTGGTAGCAGTTTAGAAGTGTAATAATATATCCCCTGATTTTTGTTGCCTACACACAAATTCTTGAGAGCTGAGGATAGCAAATAGGACTCATAATAAAAGTGTGGGAAACAGGCAGAGAATTCCTTGGGACCAAAGCAAACAGCCCTGTACCTTCTGCATGAGCAAAGCAAGTGTTCTCAGCTGCCTTGAGTAGGAGAAATTACCACCAGCCATCGTCTCCCCCAAACCCAGCCTGCTGTGGTGGTGATATAATTAGATGATTTAAAATTCAATACTGTAAGTAGCACACCTGCAAAGAGGATGGGCAGATCTGGCTTCCTGATCCTCTTGGACATCTCAGAGTCCTGAGGCAGCTTTTTCTCCCCTCCATGTGCAAAAGGACAGCTATCAGCAGGTTATGCTGATGCCTCCAGGCTCACAAGATACTGGAGTGTGATGTTGTGGAAATCTGTCAGGTTCCTGTAGCCTCCAGGACCTACTCAGGGCAGGGTGTTTGAAGGATTGGAGTTGAGGAACGAGAGAGGTGAGAGGTGCTTTTTCAGGCTGCACATCCTGGAGTCACAGCTGAGTACTTGATCTCTGTAGTTCCCTGGGTCTATGGTTGGGCTCCAGAAACAGTGGACTGAAATTTTTAAGAGCAGCACAGCAAATGGTGAACATCACCCCTTAAGTTAAATGGATCTTGAATTGCCATTGAAATTAATCTGTGAGTTTTGGTCTGACCATATCAGACCTGACAGATCTAGCAGCCAGAAACTTAAGCAGTGCAAAGATAGTTTGCTCATAAATTTAGGAGAAAAGTTAAGGCAATTTTCTCTAGAAAAATTGGATTAGTTTCTTATTTTGTATGAATCCTAAATTGAGGAATGAGAATTGAGGGGGAAGAGACTGGCAAATTTAGATGTCTTTGAAATCCTAGCAATTTCTGAGATGAATGCTGTGACTGTACCATCCACTTTGGCTTTTAAAATTTAGAACATGGCTTGTGGTGTGCAGGGTGATCCAGTGTCTGAACCTGTCACTGGGGTTTTGTGGTTTCCTCTGCCTGATCCAAGCCCATATCAGCCCAAATAGCCCTATCACATACAGTGAGGTCACTGCAACATCTATTCTTTTGATCAGATTGTGCCCATCTTAAGAAAACAAGTCAGAAAACAGTGATCTCTCAGATGAAAGCAAGAATGAACCAGGTAAAAATCTTTTTTCCAGGGATTTTAAGGGTTTTTTCTTCGAGTAAATAACATGCACAGAACCTGTTACTCAGCTTGCCTGGAGGCTTGACAACTTCTGAGGTACGCTGACCTCTGTGAGAGGATTCATTCTCTTCCCTTCCATGAGAGATTGTGGCCTTGGCAATATTCAGCTGCAGAGTGAAAATCCAGCCATGTTCACAGCACTGACTTCCATAGGGAAACAGCTGCTGCATTTTAACGTTTGACTGGAGAAAAAAGTAGGTTACAAGGTTTTGGTGTCCCCCCTGGAGCTTCATCCCTGGCTGAGCAGATAACAACTCTCTAGGAAAGCACTCCAGCAGTCTGGTGTTTTCATCCTCCTTCCCTGCAAAACCCACTTGCTGCTCTTCCATAAGGAGGTGAGGAGGGTAAACATCTACAAATAGCAGATTATCCTGAATTGAGGAGAAGAGTTGAGATTTGATTCACATTTTGGGTATGTGGCACACTTGAAACAACTGGGATATCTCTCTGAAGAAAGATGCCAGAAAAATGCATATTTGGGTATATATTAGACCCCTCCAGGGTCATATAAGAAAAAAATGTTCCATTGAGAGGGTAATTTCTGACCCAAGTTACCTCAGGACTTCTATGGAATATGTTGACAAGTAGTTTTTGACTAGGAAGCCACAGATCATATGGGGACCTCAGGTGTGTGTTTCTTCCTTCGGCCAAATAAAGCCAATGTCCAGGAGCTGTAGCAGCTCTCTGGCTTTAGGAGTCTCTGTCATCACCCTGCAGAATGCCAGAAATAACTGCACATGTAGTATTATACTTTCTCTGTTAAAAGTTGATGGAAATCTGTTGGACTGCATCCCTGAGTTATTACTCAAATATCATCATGAGGATTCAGGAAGGACTTTTTGGAATTCCACTGTTATTCTTCAGCCTTTTTTTGTTATGTCTGTCTTGAGAAAGAGTAGCATGCTTAGTGGCTTGACCTCAGCTTCCCCTTCTGATCTTATTTGGCTCAATTGCTCTGGCAAATGCTACAGCGGTTTGTGGGTTTGCCCATATCTGCCCATTCTTTATAATAAGCACTGAATCGCTTTTCCCTACACTTTTTTTTCTCATTCAGTGTCATCTCTGCCCTTCCCTGTTACTGATGCAAGACAAGGTAATGCAAAGCTCCCAGCCTTCTGGCATCCTTCTCCCACTTTGAAGCTGTGATTCAAATGGTTTAATACTAAAATATATGTTTACGTTGGTCACTCACCTTCATTTCTTCTACACTCTTGGAGCGATACCAACCAGCCTGAGCGATATATTGCATTTTAATTTATTGAACTGTTCTTTCACCTCTTTTCTCAATACATCTGCCTTTGCGAGTGCCTCGGCTTCATTACCTGTAAAGTGTCACCTTGGGATGGATATTTCCCCTTCACCTTCTGAAATGGAAGGAAAATGAAAAGAAATCCATTTAGTTTCTCTGCACTTGAGCTGAATCATTTACCTTCTCATTCTCTTTGATCTCCCCTTTTACACCACAGGATTGCTGCTAACAAACTTTCCTGTGGGCATCCTGCTGCTGAGGAACTGGGTTATTTCTCACCTTCATAGCCCTGGGTAATTCATCCTCACCTCCCTACCAGCCCCTCTTCAGTGGGAGGTTTGCAGGAGACCCAGAAAGTAGAAGTATGTACATGTGGGAGTGACTTTATTACTTGCCTTTTTTTGCTTGAACGTTTTTCTGGCCTGACCTCGTGCATCCTGGTTATTAACGGTGTTTGGGGGAGGGAGAGAAGCTTTCTCGTAGTTTTGGGGACTTTCCTAGATTCTTATAAACTGGGCCTTGTAGGCTGATTTTGTGATTTTTTTTCTTTTCTCCTTCCCAAAGGGCACCTGAGGGAAGAAAAAAGAATCTCTAATAATTTACTTTGACTTTCTTTGTTGTTAGGAAACTTCCTAAAAGGAAAACTTAAGAGAATAACAAAAAGTACCTTAAATCAGCTTGGCACTAGGAAAAAGTTACCTTGCTGGAGTTCCTGGAGGGTTGTCAAGTCAGTAAACAAAAGCAGATGTTGTGCATATGAAGACCTGGCCCATCTCCTGAAGTTTGAAACCATAGAAAGAGGAAAGGAATTACTGCTAGTTCTGCTGGACTTTCCCTCTCCTGAGCAGTTGGGTGGGTGAAGGGCTCTGATATTTCCACCTGTGTGCTCTGTGGCTGTTTGGGTTTCACCTATTTACCTAGATACAGGAAGGGATTCTATCAGGAGCAGTATTTCTGCTGCTTCTAGTAACTTCAAGATCAATCTGTTCAAAATGTGGCTGCTTCGATTTGTTGACTCAGTCACTGCTAATTACAGAGTCAACGCTTGTATAATGCTGGAATTATGTAATTTCCTCATTTTTCCTTTACTGATTTTGTTTATTCTTATTCTACAATCTGTTCTTGGCATCAAAAGTCTCCTTTCTTTCTTTCTTTTTTTCCAAATCAGCAGAAATTAAAATTTTTGTACATGAACAAGTTTCTGATATAAATTTGACATGTAATTTCTTCCAAGATTAACCATCATGATGGACTATGTTTTATTTAGCCACATCAGGGTTAATTTTTTCTTTCAGGCTTATTGAATTTATTCCTATTAGACTCTCCTTTCTTAGCCCTGCCTGCCAACAACTAAAACACTGTTATCTGATCCTTATAAATACATAGTTCTGCTCCTTCTAGGATTAGTCACCTGACATTATTCTTCCAAAACATCTTTTGGCTTCCTTTCCCCACTTACCAAATCTCTTCTACCAGTTGCTCAGATATTATTTATTTCCATTACCAACAGTGTGCATCATTCTGTCTGGTGTGTAAATCAAACCTTCTTAATTCTCTCAATCCTCAAAACGATTCCCTGGTGCCTGTTTAAGGTGAGAGTTAGGCCACCATTCTTCTGCCTTGTCAGGGCCTTAATCCATGTAGACAGTGCAATTGTGGGTGGCTTTTGTTTGGTTTGGGGGTTTGTGATTTTTTTTTCTTTTAATGTAGCTGATTCTGTTTTTCACTCTGTAAAACGTAACAGTTGGCAGTTTACCCTGCCACTGGAGCAACTGGAATAGAGGTCTGCTCTCTCAAATTCCAGAACACATTTGCAGCCTTGATCAAGGATCATCTAAAAGGCACATTAAAACAGTGCAGACTGTGCTTTGCATTAGATGGAATTAGTTCTTTTTGACCAGCACCTGTTGCTATGCTGGGTTGACTAGGGAAAATCATCTTTTTTTTCATTTTCTACCCCAATTTTTGAACAGGTATTGTGATTCTGACATGGTACCTTGAGAGGTTCCAATGCTGAAACCTTCTGTTGTGCTCTTTAATATCACATATAATGACTATGTGCTTTATACTGAACTTTAAATTTCATTATTGAGTGATTTTATCATTTTTTAGATTTTGCTGTATTAGAAGTGCCCTTTAGATTACATTCTCCAAAAAAAATCAGCGTTCATTAGGACTAACCCCTTCTGTATTAGCTCAGACACCACAATTCCTGCCACACATGAAAAGACCTGTAGCTTCTGTCCAGTTTCCAAGCCAATTCATCCTCTGGGGAAACCAGGAAAATGTCCATTACCAGCCATCCCTAAGAGTCTGTGTCATTACCCAGACCTATCCAACACTCCTGAAGGAGCATGAAAACCCATGGAAACCTCTTTATAAAAATTCAGCATTTGAATGAGTAGATTCACTGTGGACAGAAATTTAGAGTAGTTTCCACATGTCCTGTAGGTAGTAAATCAAATTGTCCAGTTGGTCAAGATTCTCAGCTACCCAACACCCACAGGCTCCTGACCTGGGAGGTCTTGTATGGTTTGTGTGGCAACAGGAATTCAATGTTGAGGCTGTGCCTTTATCCAAGTACAGAAGTTGTTTCATCTTATCATAAGGAGCAAAGCTCAGACAAGACTCTTCAGGTAGAGGGAGTGTGCTCTGCCCCGCAGCAGTTGCAACAGAAATTGGGCTGTGTGCATGGAGCAAGGACTGTTGTATCTGGGAACCAGCAGACAGAGAAAAATATTTTTACTTGCTAATGCAGACATTGAATGTCCTGCCTTGAGTTTTCCCTGCTTTACCTGAAAGGCTTGTCATTTACAAGATTCTTGCAAATTATAAACAGTTTTCAATAGGATGATTTTTGGTTTTCTCTCACTGGAAGTGACTTATTTTCCCAGACAATTCTCATTAATAAAAAAAAGAAAAAAATATTTCTGAATCACCTAGATGGCCAGAGTTCCTTGGAAGTGAAAACAACACAATGAGCAGAACTTGCTTGAGAAAAGTTACTAGTTTAAAACAGTACAAGAAAGGAAATGTCAGGTCTGTCTATGAGGAAAATCTGCAGAGCTGTAGTTAATACAAAAAAATTCCTGGTTCAACACCCAATGCCTCCTCTTCACCTAAGTACAAGTATCTAAATGAGCAGATAAATAAATCTAGAAAAGCCATTTAAAATCTAGAGAAAAGCCAGTTGTTGCAACTCTGAGAAATTCACAATAGAGAATTAAACACAAGAGATGGGGATGAGGGGAGGTAATTAAAACAAATTGAAAATCTTAATAGGTAGAAATAAAAAGGGAGAACTTTCTATCAATGAGTAATCTTGATTACAAAAGTACTTGCAGATGGCTTTCAGCCTTAGAAGATTTCAGCTGGGAGGTTCCTCAGCAACACAACGAGCTTTGTGAGTGCTGACCCATTGTAAGTACATAAACTTATCTTTATTTAAAATATCTGGAGGATTGGGAAACAACTGACTCTTACCCAAGCTTTTTTCAGGTGTGTTTTGCAAAAGGCTCCCAGCAGACAGGATGGAGCTGCTCACAAAGACATCAGTAATCTTCCCAACTTCATCTGCTGTTCTACAGACTTGTGTTAAAAATGAAAGAACCCTTGTGAAATTAATACAAAAAACAGTTGGGAACATAATGAAAACTTTTTTTTCTGATAGTCTTTAGACTGCTGCAAGTATCCTTCACTTCTCTCTTCCAAAAAGGATATAATTGCCCTTTTTAGTGTTTTGTTATATTTGAAAGAAGAATACGTGTTTTCTACTTTTTTTTTTACCATTTTTTTAGTCACCTTAAATGCAGATTGAATGAGGACAACATATAATGTCCTCACTTATGATTTTTTTTCTGCAGAAAAGATATGTTCAGTATTTTAATAGCACCATCTGTCACAGGAGCAAGTGCCAAGCTGCAATATTGATCTTGTCAGTTTGGGGAATGGTATGGTATTTAGGATTATAAATAACATTTTTCTTTGCTCTGTTCATGTGTTTAATTTTTAGATAGAAACCAAACTCAGGAAACCACTCTTATCACCTAATAAGGCAAGTACTGTCTTAGAATCCACAGCAGAGTATTGGTAGGACCTGGAAGAGCATTTGTGTTGTTACCTGTCACAGTTCAGTAATGTGAATTACCTAATTGGTCTATGCAATTTATATAGTGACAAATATATTCACAACTAAGCAAAGATAATGCCTTATAGTCACCATAAGTCATCATTGGGCTCTGGTTTTCTGTCTTTAAAAGAGAGATGATTATGCTGATGAGATTGTAAACTAAGAGCACTCAAACTGAGGTTCCAAAGAAAGCAAGTGTTGCATTTTTTGCTATTTTATGTGTTGAATGGGAATCTTGTCTTTTAAAGGTTCTCTCCCCTTCATATCACCTGGATTTTGTTTAAAATTTTCATTTAGTTTGCCTTGGGAAAGAGAACATGCAGCATGTAGCCTGTTTTTATCCCCAGACTCTCTAGAGAGGCCAGAATAGCAGCATCAGGTTGAGGTTATCTGAACCTGGAAAGGTCTCAGTCTTCTGCCTGATTCAAAAAGAGACTTTTCCTAGCAGGTTCCTGGCAAGGAGGAGGCATTTCTCCTGTCAATGTAAAAACTTGTGGGTGTTTCCTTCCCTGTTTACGTTTCAGGATGTAGATGTATTTTTCAGTGCACTGGGCAAAACTCTGATGGTGGTGGCTGATTGACAGAAAAGATGCTGGACAAAGTAAAGGGTGATGAATTTTTCAAACTGATAATGATATTTTCCAGGATTTACATGGTTGAATATTTCTTTCTGTAATACTCTGTTAGACAAAATCAACATTTTAATAATATGCCAGCCTTTTTTTCTGCTCCACAAACTTCTTTCTTTTGGGTTGGATATTCATGAATTTTGTGCTTGATACAGTAAGATTTCACCTGGGATTTGTAGTGTTAAAGTCTTAGAATAGAAATACTTTAATACTGTTTCTTCTGTTGGTAGTTCTCCTGCTGCTGAACGTATATTTATCCTCTGCAAGCAATTTTACTCACAACTTCAAGGCAGCTACATGGTGTTCCTAAGTACTGCATTTTATAGATTTTCAGCAGTTGTCATTAAACATCTCTCTTGAGGAAAAAAAACACCACCAAAAACATTTACACAAAACATCAAAATCTTGTAGTAAAATAATCCCTTATAATCCTATTCTTCATTTTTCACAGTCTGGGCAAATTGATTTCATCTAAGATATTGCCCAATTACATTCAAGGTTGGGGCTGGTTCTTTTATCTGTTTCATTTCCTGTAACTTAAAGAATTTTATGAAGTGCAGTATTTTTACCGGGGAAAAATAAAATCTAATAAATAGTTTTCTGTATGCTGTGTGTTGGGATCTGGATAATCTCTACCTCATTGCTTGGTTTTGCTGCCTGATTGCTCAGACATTTGATCATCTGTTTCTGAGTATTAGTACTTAATTAAAGTAATACCTGGTGTAGAGTACAGCCAGGCTGTAGCCATGGATGCAGCAGAAATGGATACAGATGGCACACTGAGCAGTTGGATATAGATGTACAAGCAATCTGCAGCATAACTCAACCAACCACTGCAGAAAATTTCACATCTTAAGTGTGTGCATGTGTATATTTGTATTTATAAACACATATATACATACGTGTGTGTGTGTGTACATATATATACACATGTGGATAGATAGATGATGGACGGATGGATGGATGGATAGATATAAAAGTATAGATTAAGGGCAGTTGCCAAAATCTCCATAGTGGTCCCAGCATTGCTTTTGGATTCCAAAGGTGATTCCTTTCCTAGTGTTTCCTTTTCTGCCAAATGAGTCCTGGGTAGCTCACAGTCATTGTGTGAGGCTCTGACAGAAGCTGATCAGTACCTTTTGAGGCCATGGGAAGTCTGGTCAGCACTGTCCAGCTCATGATTTGTGGGAACTCATCCTGCTCTCCTTGGACTTCAGCATTGTCCAGGATCCCTGCTTCTCCAGCAGGAAACAAAGGGTTAGAATAGGAATGGGCATTATTTTTACATATTTTCGGGTAGAAAAAAAAGTGAGACAATTTTTTTCTTCCCAAGCAAGAAGGAGTATCTGCATAGCCTTCTCCCTGCAAAATTGGCACAGACTACTGCTGCATCCATTACCTGATGTCTGTAATTATTCAATGCTAGTGGTTTTCTATATGTGGGTCGCTGCTCACAGGTGGTAATTGCTAATCTAACCTCAAGTGCTGATGCTCCGCTAGCTCTCAGAGCCAGCAAAGCCTGGCTGCAGGTGGGAAAGGAGACAACAAGAAACATTGCTCTGTTTGAGGCTTGACACAGTCAGCTTTTCATATATACTGCTCTCCTCTGTCTTTCGGTGGTGGAGGGAGCTATACCATCATTAGCAGGCAGCAGGGTGTTGTATGGAATGTATTTTTACAGTGAATTCAACTCCCCTGGTGCCTTATGAGTCTGTCTGCCTTCCCAGCTGCAGAAAGTGCAGAAGGCTCTGGGCTCTCTGGGTCAGGAGGAGCTGAGCTGCTGGGGAGAATTGGTAACTGGCAATAGTATCCTCTTTTCCTTGAAATGTGGGGTGACTTGCCTGCCATGGGAACACCAAGGTTCTGCAAAGAGCCAGGGCAGGAGGAGAGCTGCAAGGAGCTGAAGGGTATGGGGTGAGACCAGGTTTTGTAGGTAAATGAGCAGAGTTAATGGGGGGAAAAGGCTTCCATGTACCTCTGTGATCAAAGAAAATATTTTGTGTGGTTGTTTCACCAAGAGCTTCATCTCCCCTGTGAGCTGGATTACATAACCAGCTCTCACACAAAGCTTTTTAATACAAACACAGGTAGTTTTTCCCTTTTGATATCAAACAGGAGAGATGCATAAAGTTACCAAAAGTGTCTGTTTAAAACTGAATATTCCCCCTTCCAAATGCCCATGCTGACAATTGTTTCCAACCACGAGAAGTTTTGTCCACTTGTATGCAGCCCATAGAGAATGCCTGGGAAAAAGTAGCAATTAGTAACACCAGGGAAACAAAGAAGGATATGGTAAGTGCAGCAGGGAACACAAACCACAGCAGAAGCATTGCTCAAAGGGAAGGAAAGAGAGACAGGCTCTTTGAGTGCAAATTAATTAAGCAGCAGATTTAATCTGAGGTTTATGGGCATGACTGTGAAAGAAAACATGTCAGCCTTGTAACAGTTAAAGTATTTATATCTGTAAAGAGATTGTACAAATTCAAAAATGAAGGAGATCATAAAAAGCAGCTGTTTAGGAGATGGGGATAGATGTAGGAAGGTACTTTGCTGGGAGTGTCTAGGAAGGGTTTGTGGAGGCCACTACCCTGTGTGATAGTTAAGAAGGGATGAGTGGGGAATATACCGTGCTCTTGTTTGTTAAAGAAAATAAAAAAGAGGGAAAATATTTTTCTCTAAGCATTAGCAGAAATAAAGACTAGAGACAAGTGCTTTGAGGCAAGTGATCTCTGATAATAAATTGTGCTGAGTACCTCTTCATTAAAAAGGCCAAGAGGATGGTTAGAAGTATAAAAAATGCTGATAAGGTAACTGCAGCAGGACTTGAGGAATATCCTTCTTCAGTGAAAGGCAGACTGAATCATGTAACAGGCAGCAAAACTGAAAGCAACTTGCTTGTGCTTAGTGGCCCACTGAGTTCTACCTTCCCAGAAGTGATTTGCTGGCTGCTGGGTGTCTCCATTGCCTGGTGTGCGTGTTCCAGTGGAGCATCCAGAGCTGAGATGTTCTCTATTGCTCAGCCATGGGATCTGAGGAGAGATGCAGTCCCAGAACAGCAGTGGATGCATTTGGGGTATAAAATGCAAGACTCAGGGCTGCAGGGCTTCTGGCTGTGATGGCTGCTGTCTGCAAGAGAAGTTTGAGCAGATGACCTGTGCAATCAAAACATCAGAGAAAATAGGAATGGAAAGGATCTCTAAAGGTCATCTAGTTCACCTTTTTGTCCGAAGGCAAGTTTAATTATACCCACACCATTCCCGGGAGATGTTACATTTCCTCAGCCTCTGCCTCTCTAAATTAAACCATCTGAATTCTTTCAAGTTTTTCCTCAGATATGATGCATTTTTGAAAATCTGTGAGCCTCTTCTGGACTCTCTCCAACTGATTTGCATCCTTCAGCAGCCCAGGGCTGTGTGTGGCTGGTACCCCACATACAACCTCTCGTGTTCATCTTATGGGCCTTTTTTACTAACTTCTGTCAGGGTAAAATAATGGGCCAAGTCTAAATTTAAAAACTTGTAGAAATTGCCTCAATATAAACAACTTTGTATGGACTGAAAATTAGTACAAAGTTTTTAATAAATGGCAAAGTCTCTGTTTACAAGGAAATGCTTATTGCAGCTGTCTTTGTTAGGTCAGGTCTCATTTAGCATCTTCATTTAATGATCCTGAAGAGGGAGTAAACAGTCTGTTAATGAATTCATGTTGGTGCTATATAGGGAGGAACTGTGAGTAATAGGCAGGAAAGAAAAAGACTACAAAGAGACATAGAGATTATAAACACTCACAGATAATAGAGTTAATTTCATCTCTGCATAACACAAATTAATGCATTTGGGTGGAGTGGAGGAAGGGAATTTGCTTAAATAAACTTGGCCTAGTTAAGAGCATTTTATGAGAGAAATATACTTATGTCTGCCATGTACCTGTACCTAAAGAGGGCCTATGAGAGAGCTGGTGGTGAGGGACCTTTTGCAAGGGCATATAGCGATAGGACAAGGGGAAAATGGATTTATGCTGAAGGAGGTTAGATTTAGATTAGATATTGGGAAGAAATTCTTTAAGTGTGGTGAGATATTGGCACAGGATGTCCAACCCCTGCAAATGCTTGAGGCCAGCTGGGATGGGGCTCATGGTGTCCCTGCCCACGTCAGAGGGATTGGAACTAGATGATCTTTAAAGTCACTTCCACCATAAGCTATTTTATGATTCTGTGTGATATTTCTCCCAAAAAGCTGAATTTCTGTTCAAGGAACTGCTCAGATGCATGTGAGACACAGGAATCTTTACTCTCTATTTAACTGCAATTGGTCTGTGTGTTTTACTACCAAGGAGATGTTTGAATGCACACAAAACCAGAAGTGAAGATAAACTGAGGACTGGTTAGTGAGACTGGATTAAAATATCCTGGAATATCTGATTAACCTAAGGGATAGAACAGCCTATGGATATAGGTTTCAGCAGAAAAAAACAGAGCTAATAACATGGCAAAAGGGAAGACATATGAGAAAATGCATTTAAGAATGGGGAACTTGTCAAAAGCAATAAGAAATCTGAGCTGATTGTGTGTGGATAGTTTAGTCTGGTGCTTAGAAAAGTCTGGGTAGTATGTGGGGGAAAAACACTAAGGGAAAAGCTGAATTTCTGGGAACTGTGGCATAGAGGATAATAGGTGTCATTCTCCTTATTTTAATTTATTTTAACTCTCCCTACATTGTTCTGACAAGAGTAACACAGGAGGAAGCTTAACAGGCAAGAGCGTCTGGCCCTAAGAGTCTCTGCTAAGAGCAGGTTCCTTCCCGTGATTCAGCCCTTCAGTCCCTTCTGCAGAGAAGAATTCAAGGATCAGACATACCAGAAATTCAAAGATTTTGATTTAAAGACTCACAGGTTTTCATTTCAAATGATTTCTTCTCTTCCTCTTTTGAGCGTACCAATGTGCTCGAGGTCTGAATAAGGAAAATTACCCATCTAAAGTAGAACACATCCAAAACTTATTCCCAAATGAATGTATGTGTGCATGTGTATAAAGAGTGAGGAAATGTTTAATTATGACTTTCTGTTAAAAAAATTGCATAAAGAATAGAAACAGGCATCAAAAAATTAAGCTGAGCCAGCTAGGCAGCAACTGGCTCATGGATAAACAGCAGCAATGCCCTTAAATATCACAGAAATAATGTAGGAATGCAGAGGTGCATCAGGGCATTAGGAGACATGAGTAGAGAGTGACAGATGAGACAGTCATTGCAAAAAGCCTTTATGAGTTCTATTGCCGTTAGTACTTGGAGAAAAATTTGAAGGTCATATCAGAGACAAGAATACGTTTTCCTGGGGGCAATATGAAATGCTGAAAGTTTTTATGATTATGCCAGAGCAGACAGTTAGGCAATTAGAGCTGTTTAAAATTGACAAGGCACGGGATCCAGATGAGTTACAACTGAGAACTGAGATGGAAGTAACAAGTGGAATTGAAAGCTTTGGCAGGTATTTTTTGATCCATCTCCAAGGATGGGGTGGTTCAAGAGGGAGTGGGCAGAGTGACTAATGTAGCTGCTATATGTGAGCAATGCTCATGAAAAAATCCAGTGCCAGTGCAACAATTTGATAAGAATATTACTGATAGAAGATATTTTGCTTGGACTTGGGAAAAGGGAGTTCTTGGATCATAAATTCACTGGAGTTTCTGAAACATGTTATTGTGCTAGAAGACAAAGCAAAGTCTATAAGTTATCTGACTCTGAAAGCATAGCATACAAAATATTGAACTGCTTAATAAATGCACAATATCTCCTGAAAATGATCAAAAATTAGCTCAAGAAGAACAAATAGTGTCAGTAACACTTCAGAGGGAGAACAGCAATCTGCAGAGCAAACATGCATTGTGCGCTACCTGTTGGCATCAGGTGGACTCTTACACATCCTTGGGCAATATTCCACTTGCTTTGAGCTTTAAACTTCAAATGTTGTAGAGGAAGAAGTGGGAAGTCTTCTTCCTTATGCCACAGTTCAGGTTCAGTGAGGGACAGAACCATCACAAGACATTCAGGGCTATGTAAGTCTTTAGACTGTGTAAAACCTCATGTCCACTGAAGGCAGAGGCTGCCCCTCAGGCACAGTTCCGTATTTGAAGGAACTCAGCTCTTTCAGGGGTGATGATTGGCCTCATAAAGTATTAATGTGCCAATTAGGTTGTTTCAAGCACAGCTGAATGTGATGTCAGGAAATATTTGATAGAAGATGAAGAGTGCAGTATGATAGCTTCAATGTTTCACTCTGCTCTAGGCTCCTTCCCCAGGGAATATTCCTACTCTTGTTTGGAGATGGGAGCTCCCAGAAGCAACAGCAATGGGCAGCTGTTCATCCCTTTTCTGTGTGTGATGTTCTCCTTGTCTTCTCATGTTTCAGAGTGACAGAGGTCAGGGTGACTTTTATTCAAAGCAGGTGGAACCATAGTCAGACTATGACACTGTGGGATGTGTCCTATGGCGTACAGGGAGCAGACCTTTCATACATACCTGTGTTGCAGTTGCCTGTGCTGCATCCTACCATGCCGGACAGTCCTCTTGCACTGACCCAGCGGGAATGCAAAGAGGAATTGTAAGTACTCGACACCTTCAGGAATCCAGCATTGTGATAATCTCCTCCAACATAATCGTCATAGCTGAACCACTGTTAATGTGTTTGCTACTCATCTGCTCTAGCATTTAAATAGTAATTATTAGTGGCATATTCTTTTGGGTGATCAGCCCAAAGCTGCAGTGCAATAGTGTGACCTTGAATTTTTCTATAAACAATGGAAATTAGTTGATAATGGACAACAGTGATTGCTTGGATGACAGTGCACCTCTGAAGCTGCATCACCACAATACATCACTGAGGCCAGGAGCTTAGCAGGATACAGGAAAAAGGGGAATAAACAAGATGTTGACATGCATAAAAAATGGGATGGAGGATAATGCAGAGAGTAATTATAATGTAATTATATAAATATAATTATATAAGTAAGCACTGTGGCTTCACTGGGGATGCTGCATGCAGGGCTGGGCTGGGCTCAGATTTTTTGAGGCTTGAGTAAATTCTACATGTAGGGAAATACCTAAATATTGGGAAAAAAATCTTCTAAAAAATTAATTTTTGAAAGGAGACCACAAAGAGGACACTAAACTGTGGCACAGGGCTCTTCAGGTGTCAACCTGTGGGACAGATCTAGCCCAGTGAAGGGAAGTGTCCTGCCAGGAATCAACATCCTCAATTTTACCCCATGCATGAGGAGAATGAAAAGCAGTGAGTGAGGAGCTGAGGGCACTGTGGGGGGTGTAGATGTTTCATACTTCTGCTTGTCCCTGGGATGATGAGGAAGTCTGGGAATGAAGGCTGATTGCAGTGAATGGACCAGTGTGGCACAGCTGGGGAATAGGAAGGTCCTGGGATGCAACATCTGGGTGAGTGTTTTAGAGGTGCTGAGGTCTGAAGAAATAAATAGTGTTCTGCAGAAGATAGTTGTGTTACTGACTGGGGATGCACAAAATAACCTTACGGTGGGAGAGGGAAGGGATGTGGGTAGGCCATAGGGCCAAGTTACCTGGAAGTCTGGAGCCCTTTTCCTTCACAGTAGAGGAGGATGCCGAAAGGGGATGGGACTAAACAGAATATCAGGACATCTTTTCCCCTTCTTTACATTCCAATGGACAAATGGCCATGGTCATTGTTGTAGAGATAGATAAGAAGATACAGGGAGCAAGAAACCAGGGTAGCAGAAAAGAGTAAGGAGATTTCCAATCCAGGCTCCTCCTTACCCACTCCCCGAAATACTTTCCTCTATCACTTGAAGTCCTGCTGCAAGGCATGACCTACAGAAGGGAAACCAAAAGTTTCTGAACAAGTGGCAAGTCTGACAGTTCTACTATTTGAGTTCAAGTGAATACAAAGACTTTATTTTCACACAAAAGGAGCTGATAGAAAAGTTATTCCAGGCTTGGAAAAATACGGAAGCGTATCAAAAGTAAGACTATTACTGTTGTTCTCATTAGCAGCAGCACATTTTAGAAGGGATAGTCAAACGCTGTGACTTAATTAAATTTTCAAGTATTGGGAATGAAGATAAAAGGTAAGCTGAAAACATAGCATCCTTTCTGGGTTTTACACTTTCTGGAATTAATTATGCTTTCTAAACATTTAAGTCACTCACTTGTACTTTCTAGTCAGGTCTTCTCTATGCTCCAGTTTTTACATGAACAAAAAGCACTCATAATTATCAGCATAAAGATGAGAAATATATAGAAACAGCTCTTGAAGAGAATACTAATAACTCTTAACAACAGAAAATTTGTGCCTTTAAACAGGTTTGTGAAAATCTTTTTGCACTTTAATCTGGCTGATTCTGGATGTCATGAAACAACAAGCTGCACTAAACTGATCATTAGCTTGATCCAGTGTAATGTTTTTTGTGGTTTTGATCTGGCCTGCTGCTGCAAAGATATTCTTCACTTTGAAGTGGACTCACTTATGCGGTGACTGTACTTGCAGACTCCAATTTTATTGCAATAATTTGATAGATTGATGCGATGCACTCATGGCATTTAATATCACTTAATCACAGGTAACAATAGCACAACTAATTTCCAAAACAGATAAAACCTTTATATTTGGCATATTTAAAAGTAGTTAAAATTCAGGTTTGGCCAGGCGATCTTTTTCAAGCTGAGGAGAAAATGCATAATTTGCATTAAACTGTTATTTTTCCTTTAGAGTTTTTCCAGTGAAAGCAGTATGACGAAAATTCTGTTCACTTTCTACTTTTTTTTTCATGAAACTTGAAAATGGGTAATATTTCTATGATTTTTCCATTCCATGGTTTTATTGCTGGGACAATATTGTTTCTGCTATGGCTTATGAGCAGTACTTTGTATCTGTTCTTAAACAGATCTGATGCGTGAAATGATGATGTTCCTGTGCTTTCTCAGGGTTTGAAGTTATTAGAGCTAAGTATTGTCAAGTTTGCTAAACGTTTGGGTGAATGAGGTGCTGTACTGTAAGACCTGGATGTGTAAGAATTAATAATCCATATTAAAAAAGCAGAAAAATATATCAGCATCTAAAATATAGAAAGACTACTAACATTTTAAAAGGGAATATATTTTTTTGGCATCCTTAGGTCTCTACTGTGTTAATGAAGTCAAGATTTTCTCTCTCTTCAGGAAGGCCAGAAATTGATTGTTTTCTTCTTTTTAATTGAATTTGGGCTTCTTACATTGCTCACTGAGTGAGGAGTTTAAAGAAATCTCCATACCTCAGCCTTGCCTGAAGATTGTCAAACCTTCTAGCAAGCTCTCCAAACATACTTGTCTGCACTATCCTTTATCACAAATACTTTGCTTCTTTGCAAATGTATTTCAGCCTTGAGTAAAGGATCAATAGCTGAAGGGAATCCTGGAAAAAGAAGTCTGGTGCTATTCCTTAGTGTCTGACTAGCTTTTCATTAGGGTTGGCTGTTATTTTGGAAGAGCTGCCTCACTTCATCCCAGCACTGACGGAGTTTCCCGAGTAGATAAAGCAATTATTGTTGGTTTGCCTTGTAAATGTTGAAAGGCATCTGCTGTTCCTCTGAGGTGCCTGGTGAAATGGAAATTGATGCTGATAATAAACATAATTATAAAGAAGGTTGCTGGAAAGATTCCTGATCTGTAAGGGAAAAGTGACATTTTAAGAGCCGTGCTGTGGATCTAATGAGAATTGGTATTGCCTTTTAAACCATCATACTGAGGCTGGGATGATACATCTGTTAAAGTTACAGCCGTTATATGACACTATATTGTAAAAAGTTTGTGTTATGTCAAATGTCCATAATGGCACAATGGATTAGGCTGGAAATTCCTTATCCATGTGCCTCAATTGCAAACCTCTGGATTTGGGTTTTCTTTGGCCTTGGGTTGGTGGTTTTTTAAATACGTAAAGGAAAGGTGTCATAGACATTCCCTTCGAAAACTCTCCTGAGTTCAGTAAGATTTATCCTGGCCAGTCCACACCATCATCAGGGACCTGCTGGGTTGCAAAATACAAATCAAAATTAATGTCTGGGTTTGGTACAAAGCATCTGCCTTGATGTGCCTGCACAATCTAGTGTTGCAAACAGTAATGTAAAAGATGAAGAGGATAATATTTTATAAGATTCATGCTACCTGATAGTTTATGTGCCAGGTGTTTAGACTGAGGTCACAAAATACCAGCTTTTAAATTACAAACAGCTTAGTGAAAATGTCAGTGGTAAAAGAGTCTAGTTGAAAATAACATTAAATAATTACTGTGAAATTAAAAGACTATTTTGAAGTTGTAATCGAGTTTGATGTGTCATGATTATGTTATTGGTAGCAGTTCATGGCTCATCCAACGTTATTATTGCAGAATCGATGTTTTCATTTAATGTTTTCTGGATCGTTGTAGTCTCCTGTAGTACTTAATTGAATAAAGCACAAGATTCACTTGGAATAGATGCAGATACAAAGTACTAAATTTCTCAGAGGAAAAATGTTTTCACTTTGTTTAACCCAAAGCATTAGTTTATTTGCAAATATAATTGATACTGGCTTGAAAAAACATTCCTAGAGTACATTAAGTAGGACAGCCATAACAACAGTATTAGATTTATGGCAGATGAGTGTAAATAGTGCAATATTAACTGTAATGGATTCTGGGCTATAAATATGGTACTGTATCCCACTAGGTATGGATTGGGAGTCTTATCCATGAATGACTCTTTAGATGTGCTTTGTATGAAAGGAAAAAAGCCCTGTACTTTGAATTACCTCTTGATCCTTAGCACAAAGCTGCATATTTCAGTACCTCTGAGCTGCAGGGTGAAGCCCAGGTCTCAGCTGTGGTCTCCATGTCCAAGCCCTGCACTGTGAGTAGAAATAGAATGTTGGGTTCAGTCGAGATTGCAGCAAATCTCAATTGCCAGCAGAGGACCTGTGCAGGGAACTGTACCTTTTAAAGCCTTGCTCAACCCAAATGGAGATGTAGCATCACTGAAAGCTACTGAATGATTATGTGAACCATTCAAGCTTTTTGTGTCTAGGAAAGGTACTTTGAAACAGTCTATGAAAGGATGGGGAGATATGCAATGCTGCACACCCAGAAAGAGTCTTTTAACAGGATGCCTCAGAAGTGAGTACTGGAAAAAGAAATATCTGTCCTCTGTGTACAGAGAAAGTCACTAATACTAAAAATTGTCTTTTTAGGAATAGGCAGTGGCATGCTGGGCAGGTGACGGGCAGAATATTATTGGGACTAAAAGTTATTTTCTACAGGGTCTGGGGTTCTGTTGGAAACACCTCTAGCCCAAAGCATAGGGAACCCCCAGCTGTGCATCTCCTTGGTACTGTTGTAATATAAACAATGTAGTAAAAAACCCCTCCAAAACAACAACCAAACACCCCCC
>JAOXXN010000395.1:6496198-6516837 GCA_026770055.1 Myrmophylax atrothorax
GGGATTGTTTTGTTATCTCTGTTTTCTCCTCACTGGTGATCTCTTACAACTTCTGACCTGGATATCTGAGTTACAAAATATATGTTATGGCTGTTCTCTAAAATAAAGAGGGGGGGAAAAAACAAAACCAAACCAAAAACAAGGACCAAAGAATAAATCCTTCCACTCCTAAAAGAACAGTTAAAAACAGTACATACTGAGTCAATAAGGAAGGAATTCAGCTGCTGTCCAGAAATAACCAGGGGATGTGTGGGGGAAATGTCAGTGTATATTGATCCTAAGAGTGTGGGGAGCAGAAATACTAAGCCAAACTGCGAAAAGGCAAACTTTGAAAAAACAATTTGGAGACAATTCACAGCTGGCACTGAAGTTGGGGCCTCAGAAGTCTCTCTCACACAGATAAACAAGTGAGAAAGAGGCATCTGTTGTGTTACAGCTGCCAAGGTCACACCAGCAGGAACAGGCAGAGGGGCAGAGAAAAGCCAGCGACATGGTCTGTATTCCTTGCAGGAATAACACAGCACCAAACAACTGTAGCACTGCTCATCATCTGCCTTTGGGACTGGAGTGATGTATTAAAATACATACACCAACTCAAAAAATAACCTCACAGTGGATCAAAAATAATGTTTTTTGAAAAATGCCATCAACTTCAATAGAAAAGTCTGACTGTGGTACCCACACTTGATCTTTAGGGTAAGCAAACCAAAGTGGGTACGTAATCCAGAAGTGAGAAGGGCACGAGTACCTGCTGTGTTCTCCAGAGTCACGCTCCAATTTAGGCAGGAAAGTGCTATGCAAAATAGCTCTAGCTGTGCATGAAAGAGCAGACTTCTTCACAGCTTGCATCCCTGTGTTGTCTTATTTGTTTACCGTGAACTGTGGAGTCCTAGAACTCGGAGAGGCAGAGAAATGGGAAGCAGCAGAATATAGTGCTTCAAATAAGCCTATTATAATCACTTTAATCTACCTTCTCATGCTCAAGATAAAAAAAAAAAAAGAAGAAAAAAGGCAACTTTGTGAGGCTTTGATAATGGACAAATAGTAGCAACACCATGGGACTATTACGCAGACACTCGCGTTGTTCTTGCATTGCCCATTGTCTGTGTCCCCTACTGACACATACCTGCTGTCTCAGATAGCAGGAGTTCTCAAGCTTGTGGGAACATTTTGAAGTGTATCCCCTGTAGGAACAGATATTTATGCAAATAACTAATTAATGGTATTGACTAAACAAACTGGATTTGATCTGTTAAATGAAAATAGCACACCAAATTGCTTTAATGATCTTGGTCATGGGTAATGGAAATGTGATGTATTTTTATCTGTAACTGTATTCATAATCTGTTATTGCTTCTAGCCTTTTCACAGAACTTTTGAGATCTGGAAAATCTCCATCTGAGTGGATCCCCAAAACAGAAAGGTCCTCAGTGGAGCCTCTGGACTTAGAGAATCTCCCATGACTAAACCTTGGTTGAACAAACATGTTGGAGAGAATGACAGAGGGGTGACAGCAGCAGGGCTTGTGCAAGATAAACCTAATTAAATATATCCTTAAAGGTCAAACATTTTCTTCCTTTATAAGTAAATTAGTTTTGGGATGCTCTTTGACAAACTGAGAAGTCTTGCTAAAGATAGGGATTAATTTGGAACAAGATTACAGTGTTTTTATGGTCTTCTAATAGGAACTATTATGAGAAGCAGTGCTGGGGATGGTGTGTAGGCAATAGAGATACTCTGCAGCCTTTGTAGGAGTAAGGCTGATGTCAGCTGATCTACCATCTAAGTGTTTCCAATTCCAAACTCCAACCGGGGACATTGCTGTGCAATAATGTGATATTACTGTTGTCACATTCTTGGAGAGGGGCAGGTCACAAACTGTTCTTTCAGAAAAAAACAAAATTAAATTCCCCCTCTCCAAAGCTTATTCAGATGAGCACAGAGCAGAAATCTCCAGAATGAACAGTCAAAATGTCTGGCTGCTTTTGAAACATCGAAAAGTATAAACTCCTCTGAAAAGTTTTTAGCCATACAGCCCTCATGGTTTTGCAGCTCTCTGTTCTGCTCTGGCATTCCCTATATGAGGAGTGCTTGATCTCCAAAGGGATCTGCAGTGGAGGACACAGAACCCTCTGACTCTGCATCTGGGCCATACAGGTCCAGAAGGAAGAGGGACTGTGCCATTGCTTTTTGTGTGGATAAGATGTTGAGACTGGGGAGGGGTAATTGGTCACCAGTGCGCCTTGGCACATCTTCAGGACCATGATGTTGCCATGGAGAGCCTGGTTTGTACAGACCCTTCCCTCTTGTTCCTTTTTGAATTTTCTCTAGGAAAGTTGAAATGGTGGGGCAATAGGGCAGTTGCAAATATATTTTATCAGTCTTGAAGATTAAATGGATTTACCTTTTTGGGGAGTATGCTGCTGGTCTTAGTAAAACATGGGTCAGGTAGACCTTCTCATACAGTTGCTACAGAAGCTGCCAGCCTTATGACTCCACCCTGCTGCCTCCCTGCTTTGGAAAGCAGCACCACTGTATGCTGAGTGCTGCTTCCCTTGTATCCTGGGGGCCGGTCTTAATCCACCTTTCAAATGACTGAATGCTAAAATCCAGGGCTACAGCATATTTACAGCCTCATCTCACCTTCCTTGTAGTGTATGTCTGTGCTGGCAGAGTCTGTCTCTCCTCCTGAGTTACCTTTCTAACATCTACTGCCTATATAACTTTCAAAAAGAACTGCAGCCCTTAGGACTTTTCCTTTGTAACCTCCTTCTGATTTTTCCATTGTCATAGCTTGCCAGATTATGTGCCTTCCTGGGCCTTGTGTGCTTTCTGAACTGAGAGCAAACCAGCCAAACCAGTAGCAACTGTCAGTGAGTGTGAAGCTCAGAGGGGCTGGCTGTAGAAAAGCAGATCATGTGGTGTGTTCTGCTGGAGGTAACACATTACTGCATCCCAGGTACTAATGGCTTAGACCCACAAAAAATTTCAGATATGTAGCTCTCCATGGGATCTGGTTCTTACCTAGAAAAGGGAGAACATCAGCAGGCTGTGCAAAGGTGTGGTTAATCAAGTAGAACTAATTTTTACCTACTCTGCCCTCTGGCTTCAACTTTCTGTGTGGGGCAATGAAAAGAAAATAAATAGCCCAGTGTGGTGCAGCAGAAGCCCAGGTTTCAATGGAACAGAAGGGTTCTGCATCCAGTAACTGTGCCCACTGATGCTACAGGCTTGTCACTGCCCGTAGTCTGTACTCCCTTGAGCAGATGTGTGCAGCTGGAGAGCTCACTGTGAGCACAGGCTGTGTTGGATCTGGCCTCTGTAACATGCAGGGTACTACAGAGCTCTGCACTGACTCATGACAGTCTATTGCTGCTTCCCAGGAAGGAGCTGGTGTGCTTTTGTGGACAGCAGAGACCTCTGCCCTCATGGAGGGGCAGAATCAAGGGTGGTCATAGTAAACTGGTCTGCTTAAGAATGTTTGGACCAGTAACAAACTGCGTCTTTCCTTACCATGTATTGTTGTAATGCATCCTCATAAGCAATGGCTGCTGTGCTTTAGCCTCTAGGAGTTCACCGGTCTTTGTGGCAATGACATTTTAAGGTTTTAGTCCACCTTTTCTACCAAAGCCATGAGAAGGTTAATTTCCATTTGCAGTGTTCAAGGTTTTCAACAATCTTTGAGCATGATGGAGCTTTCTGGTGACTTTGTGAACTCCAAGGAGAGTTTTGAGAATGATCCCAGACCACAATCCTGTTCCTGCCAGTCTCAAGATAATGAAGCCCTTTCTTTTGAACAGGAAAGGCTCTAGGACATGTGTGACTAATTTGTTACAAGGTAATTAAAAATTACCTGTATTACTGCAGAGCTGAATGATTTTGTTGAAACAAGCACTCTGGGTGAAGATGAGTTCAGAAGCTGGGAACATTTCCTTTCACCTGTCACTGGTTCCTCTCCTCATGGGAAGGAAATAAATGGCTATCTGTCCTGCTGTGGTGCTGGAGGAGCTAATTGTTGTCACATGTGGGGATGCCATTCACATGGTTGTGGCTGGCATTTTGAACATGCATCTTGATAATCAAGGAGAGCTGTCCCAGTGATGGAACAGTGTGGACTACGTGGATTAATGGAGGATGTTCATGATGAGAATGCAGCTTGTGTGGCATGGAGTGAGCCTGGAGATAGAACCTTCTCATAGCACTGGCAGTGAGCAGAAACAAACCTGTTGCAAGGATGGGTAGTAGGGGTCAAACAACCTGATACATTTTTGAGCCTGACAGAGAGGAACAACCTGCTCCCTCTATCCTTGTAATTAGCTGGGATGCTATGGGGTAGGATGGATGGGAAGGTCATAGTACCAGGGTCTGTGTCTGCCAGTGCCTCCTGCAATGCCTTAAATAGGATTGTCTGTATAAATCCTTCTGCCTGGGCAGCTGCTGGATTTGGCAGATACAGATTCATGTCCTTTGATAGGGGTGTATTAATCTTTCATCAGCAATGACTCAGCCAAGCAATAACGTTGGTACCCTAACATAGCACAGAGGTCAGGATGGATGGCCTCAGCCCTGCTAATGTGTGAGCAGATTATTCTCTGCCTGTGAGTAATGAGCATTTCTGAATGGCAATGGCCACTGCTTCCTCCTCTGGTGTCTCTCCAAGAGGTGTTCAACAACCTCAAAACTGCTTTGATTAAGGAAGGATGGTGACAGAGATCTGGAGGATGTCACTATTCCCTGCTTTCACATCCTTCTGGTAATGAGCAGCAACTTGTGGCCATCTGAGGGGATGAGACACCCTGCACAGGTCAGGTGTGACAAGGAGGTACTGCCAGACAGGGAGATCAAGGCATTTTGGTAACACTGGGTTAGCTGTGCCAAGCACTGGGAGATGCAGCCAGAATAGTCAGCATCCTAATGTACCCATGTAATGAGGCTCAGCCATATGCATTTGCATAGGTAACTACTGGACTAATTAGCACAATTAACTTCTTATGTATCCAACAACAAGCTTAGTGGAGAAAAAATCTTCATTGTAAGGAAAAGTAGCCATTTCCAGAAAACCAGTGAATACTGTGTCTCTTAAGTTGTTAACTGTGAAAGAATTGAATAGGTATGGGGAGGGCCTGCAAGGGTAAGTAGACAGGTACAGATATGTTCAGTTTTAATACCAGTGCAGTTAAGTTCAGGGATTGTAAGTGCTGAGGGGACACAGTGAACGGCTCATGTTTTAAAAGGGATCTGTTTTGTAGAAATTTCCAGGATGTACTATAAGGAAGTAAAAAACAAAGAAATAAACCCCAAAGACAGTTTTGTTTCATTTGAATTCCTCTTGGAAAGAAAAGTAGCAGAAGTGTGAAGTAAAGCAAGTCTTCATTACCACTGGCAACAGGTAGAAAAATAGACCAAGCTAACTGGAAAATTCAAACTGATCCACTTATATAAGACCTTGAAAACAATTCTGTTCTGGTGCCTGGGGAAAAATGTAAGAGCAATAACCTCACTATAAACATACTCAAAGTATTGGGACTAAAGAGATGGAATTGCAAGTGTAAGCTAGGACTGCGTCTGAGCACAACCCAGCAAGAAATTGACACAGGCTGTAAGATTTAAATGCAAATTACTGTTTCTTGTTAGAGAGGTGCTATTCACCTCTTTTTTAAAATGAGCTGTTGCCTGGATTGTGGCACCTGGGATGAGACAAAGTTGTCCAGTTTCCTACCAGCACAATTCCATTTTGCAGATCATTCTGTTATGGTTTCTGTGTACTGATGAGATATGTAGTGGTGAAAAAGCAGAAATGCTTAGGGGGCCAAGTGGTGGCTACTAGATATCACTAGGAAAACTTGGCCTGCTGTTGATCTGTCCATGAACCAAGGATCAAAACTATCCCAGGTGTAAGGAGGCCTTGCCTCTAGCGGTGTTGGTGAATGTGACCTTGTATAATAATCCATGCTGTCAAATTGAGGATCAAATGGGGCATAATCACTTCCTTGTCAGATAAACACTCTGATGTTCCCTTTTCTTAGCTGGTTATCTGCAGACTCAGCAGAGATCCCAGTATCACATGAGCGAGAAAACATTTAGCTTTACACAGTGTTAGAGCATTGAGGCAAGATCTGGGCTTGATTCAGCCTGGTATCGATGCTGCCTCAATGCTGGGAGTACTGGGTAGCAGGTGAGGATGGAAAAAGCATCAACATGGCAGTTTCATGTCACCTGATGTTGAGGTGAGAGGCCTTGCATCAGTCCCAAGTGAATACTGAACCGTCTCCATGCCGCTCTAAGTTTCGTCCAACCATGTGATGTCCCCTGAGGGTTACAGGAGAGTGGTACTTGGTTTATGCCTCGTGCTCAGCCGCAGCCCATGTCACCCTATGCTGACAGCAAGGTGGGTGAGTGGGCTAGGAAAGCTAGTTTGACAGCTGTACGATGTTGGAGAGATCTCTGTTGTGGCAGAGAATCTGCAGGGAGCGAGCTATGGCAGCGTGGAGTGGAGCAGGGAATGCATGCTGGTGTGTCACCCTGCAACGTGACCTACACGGCAGCCACCAGCGTGCAGGAAAGCAGCCACCATACCAGTCATGCAAAGTGGCTCCCATTGTGTCAGGGGCACGGAGAGGGCCGGGGGTGGCTGGGGGCATGTGACTGTGCCACCCTTTGGCAGTGAGAGGAGCAGATACTTGGAGAGCGTTGGTGATCTCTGCATCCCATCGGTGGGAACCTGCTTCCCTGGGAGCGCACGCTCCATCCTCCAAATCTGTGCTTGCAGCGGGGCAGAGGCTGCCCTTGACACAGCTCTGCTTCATAGCCGCGGACTGCCCAGAGCACTGAAATCTCCGCAAACTGGGAGAAGAGCGCATCTGCCAGAAACTCCGCATCCGCGCGACTCCCGTCACCGGCGTCATGGGGAATGCGGGATTTGGCTCCCGAGCGGCGGGCGGCTGCGGCCCCTCTCCCTGGCTGCGGGAGGGGAGATGAGCGCGAAGCTGTGCACATCTCCAGCGAGCTGCACAGTGTGTGCCGAGGCAGCCGGTGCATGCGCAAGGCGCGGGCGGCCGCCGTGGAGGTGGGGAGCGAGGACCACATCGCTGCCTCCGGCTCCGAGCTGCCAGTTGCTGGTTGCCAAGCAGTTATCATTGTTTCTGTGACGATTGCAGAGGCTGTTGCTAATTGAAGAAGCCCCCACAGCATCCTTCTCTCTGCTCCTGCTTCTGCTTTTATTTTAGAGGCTCAAGGGGGAAGACAGCCAGACTAGTGCTTTTTTACATTGCATTTTTATTTATTTCTTTTTGTGGGGGTGGGAAATTTCTCAGCTGGTGATTAAGTGATGGACTAGTTACTCATCCGTATCCCTTTAGGCTTTGTGTGTGTGTGTGTGCGTGTGCGTGTATGTCTGAACACACAGACAAGCTTACACACACACACACACACACAGAGTAAAATCCTTTTTGCCACTGCAGTGGGCACAAATAGGTGAGCATGACTACAGCCAAGGAGCAAAATGCATCAGGGAAACAAGCCCAACAACAAGACCAGGTAATGTTTATTTTCCTCAATTTCAAACAAATACAAATATGTATTGTATAGCTCTTTGTTTCTTGTATGATTATTATGATTTTTTTAAAATCTTTTTGGCGTGCATTCCTAAAATTGCCAACTGAGTCACCAGTCAGTGGCAGGAGGAAAGTGCTGTGTAGCTGGGTTCAAGATCTGCTTTCTCCGTGTGTGTGTAAGCTGAAATTGTGCTATTTTTAACAACCTGTACCTCTTACTGAAGGCTTGTAGAGGTTTGTTCTGTAAGTTGTTCCTTACATGCGTGCTGGGTGGGGCGAGGATGTTGGGATGGAGGCCCCTTCTTGCTGGAAGAAGAAGTAAGGGTATTTAAAAGCCCTTCTGCAGATGGATATAAAACTGGGGTTCAGCTTCTGACTTTGCTGTGTACTTTCAGGGAATTTTATGGTCTGACATTGGCTTGGAGGGACACTTCAGGGTACAGTGTGTGCTCCGGCTGTGCATGAGCAAGCAGGGATGGCGGGGGGGCAAAAAGCAGCTGCGAGTAGGTTTAACTCCCATTTCCATGGGGAAAATTGCCATGTTCACACTATATCTGAAGTCAATTAATTTATTTCTCTTGGTAGGTGCTTTATGTGTTTCTGTAGAGGTAGAAAGTTAAAGACTTAATTTTCTCTGTCAAACCTGTGTTATAGAGGATACTCCTGTCTGCCTGCACTTACCAGGACAGAATGAATTCAAAACTTTCACTGTCAAAAAAAGCAGCGGGTGGCAGAAAAAAGAGATGTATCCTCAACTGTAAAGGATAGGCATAGTTAAAAAGTGATGGCATAAGGGGAAGTCTGGTTGCAGTCTCTGAGCTCCAGCTGAGGCTGGTGAGGGTTCCTGGGCTCCGGGCACACAGGCAGATCACCATCTCTGTCCTCCTCAGCACCACCTTCTCCTCCCCGTGCTCAGGCCCATGCCTGGGGGAGCCCGAACGCTCCAGTTCTTCAATTTTCCTCATCTCCTTAAGACATTGGAAGTTCACCACTTTAATCTTTGGTTAGGACAGCACAGGAGGATAATTTAAACAGATCTCTCAGGGCACAAATTAATTCTTAAAATAGTTCTTCCTGGCTTGATAGGCTGAGAGCCTCACACGTTGTTCTTTTTTTTTTTTTTTCATTTGTACTTTGTTTTAGGGAATCGATGAAGAGAAGAGCATGGAAAGACACTAGGCACCAGATAATCATCATATAATCTGCATTTGCAGGGTGACATTTTATAATGGCCAAAACAGGCTCAGTGGTTCAGTGAAAACAAGAAGGAAGCAACTTTGATACTCGGGGTAAAGAAACTGTGCCTTCATCTAACCCTGCATCTGTTGGGGTCTCTTTCCTTCTCTGTCTGACGTTTTTTGAATATGTATCTTTGTCACTGTTTCATACAGATTAAAAATGAATCTAGCTGTGTTTTCTGGGAGGCAGGAGTGTATAAGTGCCTTTTCTGAACAAAGAGAGCTGTGGGGCTGTCCCCTCCTCCTTCTTAAAGCTGCGTAAAAGTGTCAGGTTTTTTAAGCCAAACAAGTGTATGTTGCCTTTTATAAAGGAGTAGCGGTTTTATTTCAGGTAGTGTTACCTGCCTAATGCCATTTTTCTGTTGGCATGCCATGTCTTTGCTACTTCACTCTTCCCACATGAAGTATAAAATGCACAGAATAAGTGGTTAGTGTTATGCAGAATCTTGATTGCGTATATTCTATAACTGATTGAATTGCAATTATACTCATATGGTATGCTTAAATATTCTGAAAGTACATCCTCTCTCAGCTCTGCCCTAGTGTGAGCATGAAATAGAAATATCAAGCATATATAAATATCAATGATATTGATGAATATTAATGTTTGAGTCTGTGAGCAACTTTGCTCAGTCCTGCAATTTCTTTTTTTGTTTTCACAATACATTATTAGTAAAATGACTTGACAGCAGGGGGTCAAGTCCAATCTCTGTCCGTTGATTTGAGGGCACTTTTATCTTCCACCACCAAAAGCAGATCTAAACCCTTGTTTTATCTAAAACAGTTCATATCTGAAAAAAGGCTCTATCCAAATTCTATTTCTAGCTGAAATTCTATTTCAGGGCTTATGCATATCAAAAATTACTGAGATTTTTTTTCTTGCTTAAAACTGATCAAGAAAAAGAAAATTGTAACTGGGAGAAAAATTGAAGGCAAAGTGCTAGTCTTGCAGTAGAGGACTGAGTCTTTTTCAGAAGCAGCTGCTGCTGTCCTAAGAGATTGTGACTGTCCCTTTTCTGTGTTCCTTGTTGTGACATTCCCGGAATCCAGAGGCAAGTAAGTGACACAGTTGGCTTAAGTCTGTGCTGTGTTCTACCATGCTAACCCAAACAGAAGCTGGGCATGAAAAGACACTGCAGGAATAGGGTGGGGAAAGTTTGAAAACATCTGCAGAAGCTTTGCAGGCATAAATTGCAAAATCTACTTTAGGCTTGTGTCTGTATGCAAATGAAGTCATGTTCTGTCTTGAGATTAACAAAAATGATAATAATTAGAAAATGATTTTGATGTGGAGGTAAGTAGTGCACTGACTTAGCTGCTGAAGCCAGGCAATCCCTTTCTGCCTTAGATAATTAAAAATTCTTCTATACAATTTATTTCTGATAAGCAATGCTGCTCACCTCCCTGCCAGCTAAACTATTCAGAATTCCAATCATTTGTCTCCTTACTTGTCTGTTTCATGAGTCTGAACTTTAAGTCTTTTGGGCATCATGTACAGAAAACATTCTGTAAGTGATAAGTAATACTGTCCCTTCCTGTCAAGTTGTGATTGCTTGATCAAGCTGTAAGTTGGCTGTGGTCGCCTCTGTACACTGAGGTGCTTCTGACACAGCTGTGGTTTCTTGTTCTGTGGTTGGAGTTGGATACTGTGCAGTGTGCGATGATTACAGTTGGCTTTCTGCTAGACCTGGTGCTCAGAAGTCCGTAGCAAAGCCTGCAGAGACTAACAGACTTGTGATCTGGCTCAAGCAAACTAGAGAATCTTGTTCTCTGTCTTGGGTTTGTTAGGTGGATGTGTGGATATACCATTAAAACCACTTGTCCATTAAAAAGTGAAAGAAAACAGCAACAACAGATCAAGGACTGTGACAATGTGCTTTAGCTATTTGCCCAGGCTGAAGTTCTATGTGTTTTAACATAAGCCTGTAAATTTGTTAATTTAGCCCAATTCTTGTTACTTTTAATGGCCTTTGGGAATGCAAATAGCTCTGCAGTCATATATAAAGATGGGGAGGCTGATTTTTTAATGAAAATGTGATAACAGGCATAATGCTAAAATGAGACTTTTAAGTATTTTAAAAAATGAGTCAGCATAACGGTAACAGGATCACAGATTCTCAAAGAACACCTTTTATAAAACATATTTAAAAGGTTGATTGGTTAATTGAGTATTTGAGCTCTTGGAATAAAGGATTGTTCTTGTTTCTTTTGCTGTATAGAGAAGAACTGTCATGGGCTTACAGGGAGCAAGATGCTGCTCTGAAATGTGCTCATGTCCTAGACAAGGTTGTTAATGACTGTTTGCATGGAGCTCCATGTAAAAGACCAAAAATTAAATGAGGAGGCAAAATAGCTTGAGGGCTCCCTTATTGAAGTGGGATCTATGGAGGAGTGGAATCAGATCAATAGAACAGTTCTGCCTATTAGCTGTCATTAAGGTAATCAATTCTGAATTTTACAGAACAGATAGAATTCCAACTAATAGGTGTGATGTCTTCAAGTAGAGAGAGAACACATTTTACTTGGAAAACCTAGACCAGACTCAGGAATAAAATGATAGAAAGATTAATATTTCATGCTCCTAATGTTCCCCTGCCACTCTTTACTTCACAGAAACAGCCTGTGGTATCTTGAAGTGTGAGTACAGTTGGAGTATCTAATATACTATGCTGAAATGTACCTCTATTTGCATAAATTTGTCCAAATAAGAAAATAAGTGTGCACTTCAGCCGCATTATTCAGGCTTTCCCCCTATGGTGTTATAATACAGGTAATTCTGGGGTACCTGTATCAGGGGGGGTTCAATCCATGTGTCATAATTTCAATTCAAGGTCATAAATATTCTCAACTATTGTGAGCTGAGTCCTGTGCTGTTACTTCATTTCCAGAGTAGATTAAACTAAAAAATATGGGTATGCTTACATTGGGAAATAATGTGGACTCACCCTGTGAGAGTCAGAGAGATGGTATTGAGGTCCCCATCCAAAGATGGGAGAGTTTTTTCAAACAGGCTGGTGTGAATGTCCTTTAGTCATTGTGCAGCATCTTCTGACTTAGTTTCATCCAAAATGAAGCCAGTTTGTGCACTCTGAGGGTACTATAATATGTCAGTGAGAGCCTGGTAGATGGGTCAGATTGAGATTCAATCAGTAGTGTAGTTCTGAACTGAACAAAAGTACTAGATGTGACCCACATGACTTTAATAGGGATGGGGGGATGCAGTCAAAGAAATGAAACTTTATGTGAGCTATATTCCTGTATCTGAAGATATGTTTTTGTTGGTTTTTTTTTTTTGCCTGTGAGGTGACTTAAAATCATTCCAGATCTGCTCTGCTCACCTGATTGATGTCCAGAAAATCATTGTCCCTGGATGCCAAATGTCTTTGCCTGAAAGAATGCAACAGTTCTGATTCTCTGTGGCACCAAAGCCTCTTTACAGCATGTGAGCAGTACAAATTTTGTCCAAAGAGTGTAGGATCACATTGTAAACGAACAGAAGCGTACAGCAGGTTAAGGCACTTATCATAAGCTGGGAATTTTATCTCTCGAAATAGAGAAGGGACTTTGTCCTGTTATTGGTCAATACTATCCCTGCTGCATGCTAGATCACAAAGAGCCATTGATGAACCCTCTAACTTTTTTAGCAAGGTTTGAGGTCATGCATTGTAACTTAATGTTTGTAAGCAGATTAAGCTGTGAATTTGTTACAAGAAAGCCCCTGAATCATGGTGCCATTAGCTGGCCCAGTGAGACTCCCCACTGCAGCACCCCAGTGGCATGAAATCCACGCAGAGGAATTGAAGAGCACCATGAGATACCTCTGCGGCACCAGATCCAACAGTGGGCTGAAAGGAGCTTGGCCTGGAGGAGCTGCTGAACAGGTGGGAGTGAGTTTCCCACAAGATGAGCTAATTTAGTGTGTTATCTCAGTGACTTGTGACAGAGCTCCTGCAGTCTTGGCTGGAGTTGACACTGTCATATCGCAAAGGTGAGTCCCAGCTTGTGCAAATGCCTCATTCTCACTGCCACATTCTGGCTCAGATTATTACAGCTGTGCAGAAATCAGGGGCAGTGTCCACTTTTGGTAGGTGTCTGCCAAAGGGAAGGAAAAAAGGAGAAAACCTGACTCTGACTTGCATGGAAAACAATGAGTTTCTTTAGTTTTAATGGAACTGTTTAATATTCATTGTTTAAGTTCATGATTTTTTTAAAAATAAAATTCTTCATATGAAACAGTACTTTTTTTTTTCTTGGTAACAACTCTTTAAATTACATATCTTATTGTAGACCCAACATAGGCTTTCTCCAGGAACTCATAGAGAACATTTATGTTTCATTCTGTTAATGGTATCTGATCTATTTCTCAAGAGATTAACTTTCTGTAATAGCGCTCCTGAGAACACCATATTCAAGAAGATGAAATTGCATCAAACTGGCAGTCTTTTTCAAGCTGTTAATTTGCTGTGAGGAATGCAGGCAGCTAAGCAGTGGGAAGGGGGAGACAAAGGTGAAAAGGAGCATGTTTGGCCTAAAACAGGAGTCTCAAAAAGGTGAGACTGTAGAAAAGCCCTTTGAGTATTAAGTGCTGAAATAGAAGTGCTTCTGGAAGGCCAAGGCTTTTAAAGGTTCAAATACTTCCATGGGACGCTGCTTAAGATTGTGTCACTTTTACATCCTGCCTATACCTTGACCAAATGGGATGTGCTTTGCCATTTGTCCTTGGTAAATGTTGGTTGCTGCTCCATCCATTCCTAGCAGAGGCCTCTCGTGTTGCAGTCTTTCTCATTAAAGCTTTCTTTTGCTGTTGCATAAAGAAAGAATAATTTGTCTCTGACCTCCACCAGTTATCTAGGGGTCATGAGAGTTTGAACGCCACAAGAAAAAATCTTCTTAGGTTTTTTTTTTTTAAACTCTTAGAGAATTTCATGTGTCATTCCAGTTGTGGTCCATTAGCAGTGCTACACATTGCTGCAGGCATTTCATGGACAATGGTTTTACCTGCTTTCAGGTCTTATGCCTTTAATGCTGCCTCTTTGTGGTCTTTGTCAGGCATTAAGTTGTTGTGAATCATGGTCACTTTGGGTGATGTGAGAGAAGGCAGCACTTTTAAAATGATGTAGAGTGCAGTAATATCTATTTTTTATGTAGTTTATTCTTCGTGTTTTACATTCACATCTTTTGATCTTTTGCCCTTTTTTTTTGCCTTTCATCCTTCTGTCCTGCCTTCTTTGATTCTTAAGTGGAATTTAAATAAAATAGATTCAGAAAAAGGAGAGTGCCAGCAGCAATGGAATAGGAAAGCTGTGTGTACTTGTCCAAAGGCTGCTGCAGATGTGATGAACTAACTGTAAAAGTTAGTGCATTCAGCAAGGTTGAAACCTTTGTTAAACATAAATTTGGAAAGGGATCTGTATTTGAAATCACTGAAGGTGATCCAGAATGGAAAGGCAAATTAGTGTCAATTTCTGATTTAATGACAAAATTTACTGGGATTATTGGGTGGCTTTGCATGACAATTCAGTGAGCGGAGCATGGAACTTCGTGCTTCCTGTGTGCAGACTTCCATTGTGGCTTTGAGCAAGAATGTTTGGTGCTCACTGGCAGTCAGCAGCTTCTCTTCTGCTGAGACAGTCCATTGTCTCCTTAAATTGGGGAAAAAAAATATCTGGGAGTCTTCTGAGGATAAGATGTGAAATAGGGAGTTTTGAGATACCACAGTAACTCAGGCTGCACAAGTACCTGAGATAATAGAGAGATGCACTCCTTGATGTTTAGAGAATATAGGGAAAGGGTCACAGGATAAAACCTGAAAGTTAAAACTCATTCTGAAGGTTTAGATATGAATTAGAATTTCAGCAGAAAAATATCAAGATAAAGGTAAACCCTGTCAGGACTTGAGACAGCTATAAGCAAACTTGCAAATGAGAGAGAGATAATGCATGGAATTTTGGGATTGTATCTGATTCTAAGATTTTGAGGGCTAGAAGCAATTTTATACTTTAAGGTAAGATAGAGATGCATATTTCAGCTCTCTGTTGCATAATGCAGAGTCTTTTTCCAAGAAGCAGTAATTAATATTTTTTTCAGTAGAAATACTGCAGTATAATTAGGAGCCATAGAGATGAAATGGAAAAGTGAATGGGGGGATGACGAACCAGGGATATGCATGGTCAAGGGTTAAACCAAAACGTTCCAGAAATGTAGGCCAGAAGCTGAAGTTTGGTGCTGTGTAGGTTGATGGAGAGCATCTTCCTGAAAGTCAGGATGAGGTGATGAGCCAAGGCTGACACCTGGAGTCTGGTACTTTTAGAGAGAAACCTTGAAAACAGTCATGGAAGTTGTGAAAAGAACTCGAGTGTAATGTAAGTGGAGAGGCATAGCTGCTTCCCACCACCATTGGTGAAAATCCTCCACAGATAAAGGAAATTGGTGGTGCCCTGATTGCCTGTGCCCTTCCTGCTGCTGGACTAAAGGTATTTTGGGGAGATAACCTGTGTGCTGTCTGCATGATGTGTGGTCACTGGCAAGCCACGGATGGCTATCACTACTGTGAGATACTGTTTTGTGATAGAAACTGCGTGTGGAAAATGAAGATAGACCATAATTTCTCAGAGTGGGATTTGTCCTAGTCTGCTGAACAACATCTGGTCATAGAGGCATAACAGAGACTGTGCTTTGGGATCTTTTTAAATAGGCATGCAGTGCCAGCATTGTGGCTGTGCCTCTGTGCTCAGTGACCTTGGCAGGAGAGGCTGCTGAAAGGATGGGACAGTCTCCCTGCTTCCCTGTTGAGTGAGGAGTACTGTTGGAAGGCGTTTCTCTGTCTCCAATAACCACCCTAAAAAAGCTGAAATGCAGATGAGCATGGGGAGAAAATAGGCTAGTTTTGTTGGAATTGGCATGTGCTGGGATGAAGACAGTGATGGGATCACAATGAGTACTCAAGGGAGCAGGAGCAGCTCTCTGCTGCTCCCTCAAACTTGGTGTGTCCCTTCCAGTTCTTTGGTAGTCATACCACCAATCACTATCACCATCCAAGTGTGGGAAAGCCTCATACCCTCATGGCAACCACTTCTACAGATGTGAATACAGAAGTCTAAGCTAAATGGAGAACCAAGCTCTGAGTGTGTCTTATGGTGAAGGAGGATGAGTCAGGCTGAAGCAAATACTTATGGAAAATTAAGCTGAGCTTACACATGAAAAGATCATGCAAAAGCCCATTAGAGAGAGGATGAGTTTGAATGAAACAGTAAAACTAAGCAAATCTAAAGACTGAACTGTGGTTGGGGGGGGGGTTTTAACCCTTCAGCTGCCATCCTTCCATCCTCAGTTTGAAAACAAAGAGTTGTTGCTTTTATTGTTTATTAAAACATAGGAGAGGTAAAATAAAAGTAAATTTTACATAAAGATTCACAATGGTTAGACTAAAGTAGTTTCTATTACTGCTTAACTGCTGCTGAGCTTGAAATTGGAGAGATAATAAGCCTTCATCTGAAGCAATTAGTCTGCAGTTTTTGACTCCATTACCTTCCTTATGTCTGTAGCAGAATAGTTACATGCAGATATTTAAGGCTTAGTTGTAGTATGATATTGTCAAAAGTGAACTCACAACTTAGACATTAATTTATTGTTCATTTAGCTTGTCAGAGATACTGTAATAAACATATAATTGACTGGGGGTGAATATATACAGTAGCATATTATGTGGAATGCATTTTGGGTCATTAATTTAGCTTAATCACACACTATGACCAACCTCTCAACTCTTTTTGTGTCAGGTTTAAAAGGGTCTGATACTTAATCTTAATGTGGTTGGAGGAATTAAAAAATGGTACATTAAGTTATAACTGTCCTTAAGTGTGTGCTGACAGCCTTACACTTTTATCTTTTTGTTTCCATGGCCAGGAGAAAACAGGTTATTTTCAAATGCATATGCAACATTTTTTGCCTACTGATAGAGAGAAACTCAAGTTTGGATGGGGAAAACATATTGCAACTTATCCCATATTAAAATGAAAGAGAGAAGAGACGGAACAATCTATGGCAAAGCAGATGATAGAGCTTGAAGGACATAGTAGGGAGAAACTCCATGGTTGTTATTATTCTGAGATACTGTGGTGATAGAGAACAAGGAGGAGTTGCTCAAGGTGAGGAAGCATAATGAAACAACTTCTTTTTTGTGACTTAATTTTGAGATTCTGTAGATGCCATTGTACTGAGTGTAACAAGCATTGACGAGTCCTCGTAGCTGGAAATTCATATCTAAACTTTTCTTCTTCTCCTAAAGAATCCCTGGCACTTCATACTTTAGTTGAATATAATAGTACTAACAGCCTTCTTTTTTCTAATTTTCATCTCCCAATATCTGTGATTTAAAAGTTAATTTACAAACGTTGCTGAGAATGCTGTTCCATTGAATCTAACAAGCATTTAAGATTAATCTTTGTGAGTTTAATCATTGGAGGTTTCAGTTGCATTACATTGATTTATTTTCCATGGCATTTTCCTCGTGAGGTACAACACACGGTTTCACATGGATTGTATTGATGCTTGACTTTGCTATTGCAAGTCATGCTATAATTAAGAAGTTTTATGCCAACAGTCCAGGCTAAACAAGCCAGATAAAACAATGAGCACTTGTGAATGTATGGGACAGCATAATCCAAGGAGAAAGTGATTGAAATAGCCCCTGAAAGTACTAAGCATATCAGGTTTGTCCATTAGTAAAATGTATATTGATCAGGAGATGTTTTACCTTCCTTTGCTGAAGACTGTTCAGTGCTCTCTTGTTCAAATTGTTATCTCTTGCTGGGACTAGCTGACCTCAGTTACTCCTCATCTACTTGAGAAACATTACCTTTCTACCCATAACATCTTTGAGGTTGACAATAAAGAAACAGATGATGTCTTCTTTTGGTTTTCTGCCTTGTTTCCAAACTGGGCTTTCCGATGCCCTTCTGGGAGAATAGGAGACTGTGTTGTTATTTCTGAGGCCTCTTTTGCTCAAGTATGTTAAGGATACTGGGCTGTATGATCATAGAATATCCCTGTGTAAAAGAAACAACTTTAAGGAATTCTGGGAAGTGTGTGCATCTGAAATTAAATGGAAAGATATATGGCATGAGTGGCTAAATTAAGAATAAATCTACTGACTTCATCAAGCCTTGAGCTGGCCCTTCTACTACCTTTCACTATCCAGAAAACCCTTATGTAGAAAATTGGGGCTTTAAATCTACAAGAGCATCAAACTTGTAACAAACAGGTTTATTTCAGTTGGCCCATACTCTTTCATGTGGCTTTTATCATAGACAAAGCTGATATTATAAGCAGTTCTTCTCTGTACTATTGTCACGGTGAGGAGAAATGCTTCTTTCAGAAATCAGATTTCTCTTAGGTCCTGTGATGGAGCTTGATGGAGTTGTGTCTGAGAATGGACTTCAGGATTAGGCTCACAATATAAATTTGGCCATATATACATGATGGAATAAGGTTGCAGGCCTGGTTTCCTCATCATTTGTTTCAGAAGATTTATTTTATCACCTGTTGTCTTCCATCCTCTTGCTTGTAAGGAAATACAGTCCATACTGGTCTTCTCCTGACCTTGGGGTGGGAGGTGACTAGAATGCACCAAGTAGTTCCCTGACAAACCTCATGCTAGATAGTGCACTTTCCATAAATTCCTGTACGTTCCTATAAATTTTAGAACTTCTTCAGTCAGTTATAATGCTCTTAGCATCTGGGTGGTAAATCAGCATTAACAGTAAATAAATTGTCATCCTGTCTGTCATGCCAAAAGTGAGCAATTTTTTCTTTGCTCTTCAGTATTCCAGTGTGAATTCCATAACAACTACAGTGATCAATAGCACACAGCCACTGTCACAGGGTAAGCCCAGATTTTAAGTCTTCAGTGATCTTCCTGCTGTAAATTACAGCTGTTTGAAACTGTGACTCATAGTTGTTTTTCTGTAAAATGCAGTTCATTCATGCAAGGGCATTCCCACTAAATCATCCAACTCAAAATATGTATTGGGGAGAGCTTTCAAATCTTCACAGAGCTCTGCCTGGGGATGGATAAGGAGCTGATGGACAGCTTGTGGATAAGAATTAAAAGGAGGGAAGGGACAGGTGACTTTATAGTGGGGTCCTGCTACAGGCCACCTAAGCAGGAAGACTGAGTAGATGAGGCACTGTGTAGAGAGAGAGAAGCTGCCTCACAGTCACAAGCCCTGGTCCTCATGGGGTGCTTCAACCACCCGAGGATCTGTTGGAGACACAACACAGAAAGACCGAAGAAATCCAGGAGGATGTGGCATGTGTTGATGACAGCATCCTTCTCCAAATGATAGGGATGCAAAGGAAGAAGGGTGCTATGTTGGACCTTGGTCTCACCGACAAGGAGGGACTGATGGGGGAAACATAAAGCTCAGTGGCAGCCTAGGCTGCAGTGACCATGAAATGGCAGAGTTCAAGATCCTTAGGGTAGCGAGGAGGGCACATTGCAAGTTCACTCCCTTGACTTCAGGATGGCTGGCCTTGGTCTCTCCAGAAATCTGCTTGGTTAAGTGCCATGGGATAAAGCCCTGGAGGGAAGAGGGGTCCGATAAAGCTCATTAATATTCAAGGATCACCTCCTCCAAGTTCAGGAGTGATACATCCCAACAAAGACAGGATTTACAGGCATGTGAGGTTGGCCTGGGCAAAACTCATGAAGTTCATCAAGGTCAAGTTCAAGGTCCTGCACATGGATTGAGGCAATTCCAAGCACAAATATAGGTTGAGTGGAGGAAGGATTGAGAGCAGCCCAGAGGAGAATAACTTGGGTGAATTGGTTGATGAGAATGTCAGCATGACCCAGCAATGTGTGCTGGCTGCCCAAAAGGCTCAATGTGTCCTGGGTTACATCAAAAGAAACATGGCCAGCATGTCAAGGGAGCTGATACTGCCCTTCTGCACAGCTCTTGTGAGGACCCACTGGAATACTGTGTCCAACTTTGGGCACCTCAACATAACAAAGAGAGAGAAGGTTATGGAGATAGTTGGGAGGGCTGGAGCACCTCTCCAATGGAGACAGGCTGAGAGAGTTGGGATTGTTCACCCTGAAGAAGAGAAGGTTCTGGAGAGACCTCATTGCACCTTCCAGTGCCTGAAGGGGGCTACAACAAAGCTGGAGAGAGACTTTTTACAAGAGCATGTAGTGACAGGACAAGAGGGTATGGCTTTAAACTGAAAGAGGATCAGGTTGTATTAGATGTAAGGAAGAAATTCTTTACTGTGAGGGTGGTGAGGCACTCTAACAGGTTGTCCAAAGAAGCTCTGGATGGCCCATCCCTGGAAGTGTTCAATACCAGGCTGGATGGGGCTTTAAGCAAGCTGGTGTAGTGAGAAGTGTCCCTGCTCATGTCAAGGGGATTGGAACTAGGTGATTGTTAGGGTCTCCTCTAACCCAAACTGTTCTATGATTCTATGGTTCCATGTTGAACATGTTTGGAACATAAACCTAAGTTTTACCTAAGAATTTTGTGTGTCCCACTTTGATACAACTGGAGTTAATTACACACCCCAATTAATGTAATAAGTCTCTTCCCTGTCCTGCTCTAGGAGAGAAAAGAGAGTTTGGCTGGTTGCTACTTGTGTAATAATGCATTCTGGAAATACTGTTTTATGTACACAAAGATATGAAGTAATTTAGCGCAACAGGCCATGTAAAATACACATGAGAAATAATGTACTTGAGGCTAAAAATATAATCCTAAATGAATCCTATTGGGATGGTCTGTGGTCGTGCTACTTCTAGTCCATTCACTGCAACTAGAGCTTATTTCTCTTTGCTTTTGTTTCCCAAATAGCT
>JAOXXN010000395.1:6516937-6532782 GCA_026770055.1 Myrmophylax atrothorax
CTTTTGTTTCCCAAATAGCTTTTTTGTCATTTTTCTTTGACCTCTATGAAAAAATTGGAGCAAGAATCAATTCTTTCTTCATATAAGAGGCTACAGCAAAGTGTACTGTAATTCACAAGTTGTGACTAATCCTATAGAGAAGAACAGATATAGCAGAAGTTTGGGGGAGAAGTTAATGAAAGATTATAATGAATCTACACAAGTGTGCTCTTTCTCTTGAGGAGTCACTGTGTAGGGAGACAGTGATACACACTTTTCATACCATCTTCCAGATTATGTTTCATTCTGTTCTATCCAGGCTTTTTTCAAAATGGCTATGGGCTACAGGAAACTCAGCCCCCAACTAAGCCTATGTTTTGTTTTCCCTTGGTCCATCTCTTGAGTAAATGGTTAGTGCCACTCAAAAAGCAACTGCTTAGTGAGAAAAAAAGGAATTTACTTGTTACAAATTATTCACCAAATGCTCTTTTTACTTTTAAGTGTGGTTGGCTGCTTGTCAGGTGTAATGCATAATTTTTATTTTATTTTTATTGCTGAAACTACTGATAAAACAAGAGATGACAGTTGCTGTAAGGAGACTGAATTTAGGTGACACTCAGATGTTTATACCTTCATACTTTTCATTGTCTTGGCAATTTCCATAGATTTTTTTTCTGTCATATAAGCCTTCAATTACCAAGGCGATTAGTCCATGGCCATCGCAAAAAAAAACCCTGTTGAACAGTGTTTTGTATATTGTTCAATATGCATAATAAAGCTAACTCAAGAACAGATCAACTTCAGTTAAGAGATTTTTCAAGACTGGTGTTGGTAGTATGCAAAAGTGAAGATCTATCTGGAAAAAGGTGTGGAATTCATTGTCCATTTTTGCTGATTGTCTTTGCAAATGTGGACTATCATCACATTATCCTTTTGTAGTCATATCCTGGGAGGGAGGAGAGGATACACAAAATGTGTATTAAGACAGATCCATTAGCTTAAGCAAACAGACCAATAAAATCAATGATGTCCAATTTGTGAAATTCCAGTGAACAAGAGAAGACTAGGCACTTCCTCTAAAAGTAAATAAGTAAATAAATAAATCTACCTGTGACTCTTGCCTGCAGGAATTATGGATTTAAGGGAAGAAAGATTTTTGCAGAATTAGCTGCTGCAGTCGCTCGTCTCTCAGATTCCCTCCTCCCTGCAGGAAGGTTGTTTGGCAAGGGGTCAGGGGACAGGAGGCTGTTGCTTCCTGCTGCCTGACTGCAGGATTTGTCCCCCTGCTCTGACACACAGCAGAGGCAGATGGCTGAGGGTGGCACGAAAGGCTCCTGTCCATTTTTAGCAGCAGGTTTCAGTGCCTGCTAGACACTTACTCTTTTTGTCAGTTGGGCAGTGCTTTAAACTTTGGCCACATATTCAGCTTTTAAAAAGGTGGGATAACTCCTCATTTCTTTAGAGCATTTGGGACAGGTATCCTGCTGAGTTTTGTCTTGATAATGAATGATTCAGTCCTCTTTATTGTGAAATGCAGTCTGCATGTGTAAGACACAGCTAAAACTACTCAACAAGCTGCAGAGACTTACTTAACTCACTGGGATTTGGCAGGAGATAACCAGTTAACATGAAAACCCAGGAAGAAAATAAAATAGTTGTGGGAGATGTTGAAAGTAACAGATGAGGGGAGGTTGCTTGTAGAATTTGAATTCTGTGTAATAAATTATTGCTGGCAAATTGAACTGCTGCTTCTTTTCAGTGATATTACAGAGCTCAACATCATACATATTTTAGCCAGACAATCATCTACTGTCTTTTGTTGACAGACAAGTAAAACCTGAACAGGGAAAAAGACTAATTAATCATTACTTTAGGTAACCTTTACCAGCATGATACGGTATTTGCATTTGAGTGCTAGTGTGCAGTGTTCATTTAAATTAAGTTTGGGGTTTTTTAATTAATTAATTTATTTATTGCTGTAAGATCCAAGAATGAAACAAGTGGAAATACTTGGGGGGTGGGGTGCTTTAGGGGAGCCTAATAGTTAGTTGTCCAAGTCCAGCTGAAAATGACAGTCTCAAATTTCTTTGCTTTCTTTATACCACATAGTTGGTAAATAATGCCCAGGGGAGAAATTGTTGAGTTGTGATAAATTGTTGAGCATCCAAAAGCTATTGTTTGTCTCACTGGGGACCACTGAAAGCTCAATGCTCTTGAAAACCCAGCCAATTATGTAGGTGCTTATGTATGGGTTTTGAAGGCTCACTTTTCTAGCTTATTAAAAAGGGAGGTTTTTAAAAAGCTTTCTCTCATTACTGGTCATTTATTTTTCCTTCTGTTTTTTTTTTTTTTTAAAACATCTGAAAAGGTAGCATACTTGAAACAAACACATTTGAACTGCTTTGTAGTCAGATAATGCATTTAATTCAGGTAACTGAGGGTGATCTTTTGGTCAGTATTAAGGAGGAAAAGGCAGCAGTTTCTTAGATTTTAGGGTATTAGATAATCCTGCTGGGTTTTGTCTTTTCCTTTGCATCATCCAAAAGATAATAATGGAGCTGCAGTGCCATTTTAGTTATAGAATATAGTTTGTTTTCTTCTTTTGCTTGGAACGTAACAGGCTCTGAAAGACCTCAGGATAGAAGATGCTCTAAAATAGCCATTTATATTATTAATCATAATGAATTTTAATTATAGGATTATGTTATTTAAATATAACCTCTTTACAGAAAGGTGTGTGTTGCTCGAATGGCCCTTTAATAATGCCTAACATTCTTCATGCTTTCTGTCTTTGAATTGCTTTTAAAATTATTCTTTCTGACATCCCAGTGATGTAGGTAAACTGTATTACCCACACTTGGCAGAAAGGAAAGCTTAATAAAAGAATGAAGTAACTTGCCCAGGGTTATTTTGCTGCTGTGTTTCAGGCTCCAAGTCCATGTATTGCAGTGATGTTCAGTGCTGTGGGAATGAACAGCTTGGGTCAGCACTGGCTTCAGGCAGTTTGTAGACATGTCCTACTTGCTTAAGCATTAAAAGTTTAATGATTTATTCATCCATTCATTTGATTACTCAGTTTTCTGTTCTTTTAAATAAGATCAGACACACTTGGGTCTTTGGATCTTTATGGCACTTCCAGGGATTTGACAGCCAGTTAAAGAATATTCCCCTAAACCAGACTCCAGCAAGTAGTAATATCCATTAACTATGGATATTAATAATCCATTGGGAGAACCTATGTACACTTTAATCATATATGTTCATGTATACACACAGATATACATACAGCCCACCACAAAAAGAATCAAATGAATCCCTGTGCCTGGCAGCATCCATCAAACTTTGAACCCGAGAGCAAGAAATCAATGTCTTAAGGCTAAAATGCTTCCAGAAAGGTGTTGGGCAGTATTTTCCCTCTTGGAGAGGCAGCATTTTCCAGCTTCCAGTGAATTTCTACTGGCCCAAGTAATAACTAACACGGGAAATAAAAATCAGACTCGTGCACCACTCTCAAAAATATGTCTCATCTCTAGAGTAAAGAATAGTTGCCTTCCTCTGTAGATGGTTTTAAATTTGAAGTGGATTGTTATTTGTTCCTGAAGGCAGGATAATTTCATGGTATCTGCTTCTTTGCGTCAAAAAAAATATCCAAGTGGTTTGGGAGAATGCTTTGCAGGGACAGGATAAAATGAGCCCCAGAAGTGCCTGTGGGATGCACTGATAGAACTTCCTCCTGTATCTGAGTGTCTCACAACTGCTGATGAATTTAACCTCAGCAGCTGGGATGCTGGCATAGCTTATGAATCCTGAACAGACCATTTTGGTTACCTGCCTAGTCTTCCTAACTATCACAGGCTGCGCTCTTACCTTGAATTCGTGCTGCTTCTTTCACAGGGAGAGGAGAGAGGCACAAAGAGATGATCCAGCTCTGTCACAGACCTGGCTCTTAACCCTTGCCTCCCAAGTGTTCAATGCTTTCCCCACAGAACTAGCCTTTCTCTCAGAAAATTCAGTGTCTCCTGTCTCCAGCAGTGACAGGGGTATTTTATAACCTGCAAAAATGTTTGCTTCCCTTGAGGGCCAGAGTGTATGTCATTCCTTAGTGGGCAAATAGGAATGGCATGAGGGATGTGTGAACAGTGCTGCTTTTAGCTGTCCTACTAGACAGATGGTTCTGTGGCCACGGATCGCTGGCCTAAGAAGAAATACAATGAGGTTTTCAGAAAAATCCCTGAAATTTCTCTCTTTCTGGTTTTCATAGCATGGTAAAGCAACTACTTTTTCAGTGAGCTACAACTAATGAGGGCAAAAGGACCTAGAGAAAGTGTGGAGCCTGCAAGAGAGGGAGCCTTCCCTCGCAAATAGATGTGGTAGTGCATTAAAAATATATATGTGGGGAAGTGGAAAAGTCACTAGTGAAATAAATCATCATAACTCTCTGTTTCTTGTTCTTTCTGGAAATTCTGCATCTAAAACCACAGATAGTTTCTGTCCCAAAATACTCTTGGTGTCCCTTTTGGGTCTAGCAGTGTTGGTGGCATAGAGCTGGATGGACAGTCCTGCATTTTCCAAAAGACAGGGATTCTGGCACTTGGTTTATTGCAATAAATGCTGTTTTTAAGAAGTATTTTCTAATTAAGTAAGATAGCCCTTTGCCTCTAAGAATCTCAAATTACCCAATATATTACTTTCATTTTCATTACACCCACATATTATCAAGCAATACATGCAGGCGTACATTTAAGTGGACATACCTACCCACCCAAATTCAACCTCTCCTCTACAAATAAAAAAGCTAGGAAGCTGGAAAGAAGCCCAAATGCCTTATCTAAGGACTTTTGAAGAGTAGTCTTAGCTATGAAGTATGATTTTGGAAGTGTAATACTGATGTTACCTAGGAGTTTGGGCTCAATTGTTGAAGGCACCAGATGCCATGTAAGGACCAAGAAAGATGGTCTGATTGCTGAGGAGATTAAACACTGTCGTGGGGCCCCTCACATGCTTGTGCTGTAATTTCTATGTAATTCTGAGTGATCTCCTTAGACAGATTTTTCCCAGGTTTAACAGTTCCCATTTGTCTATTTCCCACCCCTCCTCCCCCAATACTCAGCTGGATGTAGTTGCTCAGTAAGACTCTGGATTCTAAACCTTTTTTTTCCTTTTCTGACTTTCAGAAGTGCTAGACATTTCTAGCTACAATTGAACTAGATAGGAGCTATACTTAACTATATAAAGTTATGATAATTAGTCTGAATAAAATCTGATCTCAGGCATCTGAAATTAAACACCCTAAATTAGCAAGGCGTTTGACCTTAATCATTCTCTGACTCAACTCCCCATCTGTGCAATGGGATAATGTCTTCCTTTCACCATGTAGAGGTTCTCTGCAAAGTGATGCATATTTGAAGCACTCACATATTGTAGTGATGAGCTCCATAGAAAGTGTTATGAGAAAAATTGGTAACTGCCTTTAAAGCAGGTTGGGATTGTGTGCTGCAAATATGGCCACACATACGAGGGTGAGGATCAAATCAAATATTGAAGAGACCTTATTACATGTGAGCACTAACCACTTGCTGCAGTGCCTGAGGCAGTGGAAGGTGTCTAGGATATACAATTAGACTCCTGCACAACACATATGCACAAGGGACTGGATTACAGCTTGTGGACCTTAAGGCACAAATCTGATATTGCCCAATTTACTGCCTGTGTGGGAACCTTAACATTAAGGTAGCTTTTGTGTCTTATGAATACAGGTGAGATTTACAAAAACACTTGGATCTGTCCTGTCCCTGTTGCCCGTAAAGATAACAGAACTTTATGGATGACTTAAGTGGGAGCAGGGCTAGACCAGTGTTGAATATTTTCAAGTCAAAAAACAGGGTTTATGTTGCACATTGTCTGAAAAATACACTGGGAAAAAATGCAGTCCTCAATGCTTGAACTTAGTGAAGCTCTTGTTGTTCCTTAGGGTTGTTAGCTTTTTCTATTAAAAACAACCTTGTATGTGAGATACTAAAATTAGGTATTGGCAGTGTTTATTGTTGTTTGCCAGTGCATAACATGAGTATGCACAGTTTCTGCTATTAACCTTGAATGCAGAATTCCACTGACCTGGTTCTGAACATCAGAAACCTTGAGGTAACCTACAGAGGCTTTTATCTGACATGCACTGAGTGGTATTTAAATGACCCAGAGTTGAGTTTTAGTATTATTTGGATTACAGAAAGCATCAGAGATCAAAACCCTGTTGTGTCAGGTTCTTATCAGACACTGCCATGATGATCTGGCAGTACAAATTGACAAATGGAGTTTTCTTCTTCCTGTTTTACACACAGAGGAGGCAGAATCTGGCCTGCAAGCGCAGAATTTGTTTTTACACTCTCTGGAAATGGGAGAATTCCTCAAAGTCAGGCACAGAATCCTCATCAGAGTCACTGGCAGAATCCAGAGCTGTTGGGTCAGAATAATTTTAGCAGTGTTAATTCATTTCTCATCTTTGCAGATACAGTCTTCCAGCCTGCATGCTGAGATTTTGCCTTTTTTTTCTCCACCCATTTAAGACTTTTTCTATCCCTGTTACATAAGCAAAGTCTTATATTATTATCAAATAATGTCTTCCTCAGCAAGAGATACATATTTTTTATTATAGCTTTACTCATGGCACCTATCGTGTCTCCTTGGGACTAAATCAGAGTGTACTGAAGTTGATGCTACAGTGCATTCCTTCCACCTCCAGCATAAGTTTCTACCATAGCCTTGGCATAGACTCCCTGTTCCTGCACATTTTCTTAGCAGTAAAGAAGAGCCATTTTAACTGCTGCAATTTATGGGACTTCACAGGGAAAACACTATTTTCTTAGAAGTAGCAGAAGCAAATCGAAGTGTTACTCACAGTGAGACTAGCAATTGGATTGAAATACCTGTCTTAACCCCAGGAAGCTGTCCACTTTCACAAACTAAGGGCATGCTTTGGAAAACACCTGTCAGCTCCCTCCCCACAGAAACCCACTGGTCTAGCACCCTGTCTTTTTTCCGTTGTTTCATGGCTTCCACCTATCATGGTGAACTGTGATATCAAACAGCAATAATAATCTTTCAATAGCACAGATACACCCAGGTGCAAACTGAAATACACATCACAGGAGAATGTTTCTTTACCATAGACAGGGTCTGTCATGCTAAATTCTGTTTCAGAGATGACCACATCTAGAGGTGGCTAGACTAGATGAAGCTACTAGGAAATACAGTATTTCTTATATATAAGAAATCATTATCTGAAGTTTCATCTAATTTTTCTAATTCACTTAACCCTCCATTCTCTCTTAGCCACTAAATCTAACTCCTGTGTTTCGGTTACCTTGTATTTACCCGCATTGTAATAATATCTGTTAGCTCTGGTCATTGTAATGGTCTGTGTTTCCAAGGTAATGAAGAACTAGGTGTGAAGCAAGGGATCATGTTGATGATGAACACAAACAGTGAAACAGAAAGAAATAAGATAGTAGAAAAAAATAATTCCTTTCCAGGGATTATAAGGATCTAAAGCCCAGGGTTATACATGGAGAGCATTATAATAGCTAGGATCAATCAATAGGAATGAATAACATGCTCATCCCAAAAGAGTGTGACCTTTTGAAAATCAGTGTTTTCTTCAGTGGGACTCTGAAAAGGAGAAGTGCACTTGCAAGTGGATTCTCTTCTCTCGTTATTGTATTCAGGAGGGAAGTTCAACGTGCAGCTCAGCAAGTCTGACTGGATGGTGGCACAAAAGAGACTCTGCATTGCTTATTGCCTGAAGTGGTGCTGGCAACACAATTCAGAGGGGAATTTGAACAAAATGGTTTCATTTTTTCCTCTCTCCTACTATCTCATCTCTCTCTGTTTTATGAGTACCATACTCCATATTTTAAATCATATTTCTGTATTGTTTCATTTGTTATTGTGTATCTTATTGAAAAAAAAAACCAAACCAAAACCCAAAGGAATTTCTAACAACCCTAATAGGATAGGAGCAGTCCATATCATGGTAAGATTTTAAATGTTAGATATAAATAATATAAATTAGTCTTAGGAATAACAAGGTTTCACTCTCTTGCCCAACAGGAGTCCATCACTAATATTATGTGTTAAATGTGTTCTTAAAAGCAGTGGGGATTTCATGTGGTGTGCACTCACATACACCCATCTGTAAGAGATGAGTCAACTTTCTGGAAGTCTGTTATTTCATAGCTTGAAATCTCACTTTATCTACCACACTTCAGTACTTATTCTTACAAGGAGCAAGATTTTATTGCTGAAAGACTGAGATGAAACCCCACATGCTTATGCACACCCAGAGGTTTGGAGGGCATCTCTGAGATTGTTGTCTGTACCTGTGAAGGGAAAAAAATCAGTCCCTTCTTCCAACTTAGCTAATTTAGCGAGTGAGAGAGTAAAAACTTTGATCCTAGTAAATTTGTGTAAGATAAAGAAAACACAAGAAAATTAGATTTCACCAGCAATTGAGTTATGGTGTGCACTACAAAGCCCTGTTTAATGGTGGATCTAATGACTGATCTATTTTCATATTCCACTTACTCTGAGACTTCAGCTTCTTTTCTGGAACTGGATGGAGAAACTATTCCTGAGCTGAATAGGAACAGCATTAATCATTACTGTGGCAGGACAATTCTTGGAAGTTTTTAGGAAATAACTTTTTTAGCTGCTAAAAGGTTTCTGCAGCTCTTGAGTTGTTCTGTTTCTGCAGGTTGGTCCATGCCAACATTTGCAGAGTACATCTTCACTTACACCAGCCATTGGAAATGGCTCCACCATTGGTATTATTTTGTTAAAGTGAACAAGGTACGGTCTGTCATATCTATAGCAATTCCAATTGTAACCTCCTCCCAGTCGTGACAGAGAACACTAATAAGAAAAGCCAAACATTTAAAACCCCAAACCAGACCAAATTTGTAATTCTGGGAACTGGGATTCCTATTTATAAATAGGAAGAGAATGTAGTGTAACCAGGATTTACACAATAGGCTTCCTAAAATGTTAGTATTTTAAAAGTATCTACCAGGCAAGTGATATTTGGAGGCACAAAACCCCCCTACTACTTGAAACACTGTTGTTGTCCTTTTAGTTCTATTGATTTCTTTTGTGACTGTTGGTTTCTTTCCCAGGAACTTACAATGCTTGCTAAAAGCTCAAGTTATTTATCTTCCATAAACTCTTGCAGATCTCTGATAGCTCAGCAAAATTCTATTTCTTAGCAATTTGCTCTAGATGACATATATTTTCCAGAATTTAGCTGAAACCTGGATTTTTTTTTCATTTGATACCCAAATTATTCAAGACATGATGCCCAAGACATACTGTGAGCAATAAAAGGGGAGGATTCTAGAATTTGTGGGTGCAAAAGTAGTCAAAATCAGGACATTTTTAGTATCTCTCTGAACCTTCTTTCAGTACAGCTCTGGTTTAATGTTATTCCATGCTTTTATTCCTCCTTGCTCCTCTCTAGAGTTCAGAATGCCAGTCATCAGTGTGGGAAAATGTCTTCAGTGTACTTACAGATGCTTACAAGCAATGACTTGCAGGCTGAGTGCTTGAAATATGCTCGAATTATAGGAGTATTCAACGTCTTAAATTGCTCATTTACTACTCCTGCATCTACTGCTGTCTGGTCTGTTAGTAACTGCATTGCCTTCATGCAGTTTCCTCCTCAAATACCTTTTGATGGGGAATTTGGGTGAGACATCCTCTCTGTGTCTGCTGTGGCAACATCTACTTCTGAGAAAAAAGAAATGCAGTTAGTGGACATACTTCTCTATTGACATATGTGCAGGAATAAGTCCCTCGGAAGCATTTTCCCTTGTGCACATAATATGAGTCTTTCCTTGTGTAGTTCTAAAATAGTGCTTCTGAGTGTCCCACTTTTGGGTTAGATACATCAAAGACATAATAGATGTCTCTTGATAAGCAGACTTCTAGTTGTGCTTAGCAGCTGCCTTTTATTATAATGATATTTTGCAATGTTTTGTGTAGCACTGTGATGAGTAGTTCATTTCAATGAGCTATTTCAATTTTATTACTAGTATTAGAAAAATGTGTGGTATTTAATGTTTTTATTTGATACCTGTAAACAGAAAAATGGCTTCTAAGCACTGCATGAACCTTGATAGGTGCTTTTGGCTTAACATTTTTCCACAGGAGAAGCCATTGGTTACACAAAGCATGGAGTTGCTTGAATTTACAGTAGGATGTTGGAAGCTCCTTCAGGAGTAGTCTGGCAATGACTTGGGCATGTTCTTTGAAGTACCATATTGAGAGCAATGCTCTGTTTTTGATGAAGGTATTCTATTTGAAATGCTGTGAAACAATCATTAGTCACTTTTGCCCCTTTGACCAATGAACCTGAAACCATCCTCAAGCATTAAACTTGCCTTTTTCTTAACATCCCTACTGTATCAGGGCAAGGATAATGTTGAGAAATTTTATTGCTGCTTATAAGCAGGGATATCATTAGTCATCAGAGTCATTATTAAATTATATGATTTGTTTAATGGACCTACAGTATATTTGAATTGCTGAAAAATCAATTACCTTTTTTTTCTAGGAATTATAGGAAAGGGCCTACAAGCACACATAAATAGAAATTTATGTGAGACTGTTCTAGTAGGAACCAGACTGAAGTCTGAACTGCTGTGATAATTGCTAATTGTATAAAGCTTTTCTTATTTCTAAGAGCTGGAAGTTGGTGCCATTGACAGATAGTGTCTATGTCAGACGTTTTTATGCTTTGACCTTAAGTCAAAGCTTGAAGTTTGGCCAAAATGATCAGTCATTACCTCACAGTTGTTCATTGTGTCTGCAAACGGCTTCAGATATGATTATGTGGGGGGGGATTTCCCCTAGCATTAAGAATGGCATTCAGTTATTTGAATGTAAATGCTTAGTGCCATTTTCATGCTCTTAGCTGTCCAAGGCACTTGCATAACATTGGCATTTACCATCTACAGAGAACTAAAGACCTGCATCTTTCTGGAGTGGCAGAAGGAAGCCAAGGAGGACAGGGCATGACATCTAAAACAGCGTGTGACATCTGTGGTTAGGGATCAGAGTCCTACTGTTATCCCTTTAGTTATATTCAGTTTTTTAGTGACTTTTCATTTCTGTTTTCCTGACATACTCTCCAACAGCAGATGTTATTTGCCTTCCACACAATCCTGCAGATCCACAATAATTCAGCAGAATTCAGTTGCTTAAGAGATTGTTTCAGCTAATGCTCTGTTTAAAGATCTTACATGACTTGTAATTTCTGTAGGGACTTTTGTATCCCATAACCATAATTTCATATTAAGTTCTGTATACCTCATCTCAGATAATAACTATACACATTTATGAATGACTAAGAGATAAATATTTTTTTGGAAAAAACCCACCTTTGAGGCTTCATTTGGAAGGATACGTACAGCCATGCTATTTGTCCATGCCTTCACCTTTCTGTCCATCTCTTGCCAATAACTGTGGGATCCAGAAGCTGATTTTAGCCAAATGTGACAGAACAGGCAGTGATTTCAAAAGCATTAAGTCCAAATATGAAAAGTAGTGTCTGTATAGGAATAAAGAAACTCAAATTAATGCCTCTGAAGGGAGAATGGATGGAGCACGAACCCAACAGTCACATGGTCTGACTGACCTGCCAGCTGGCACATGGAGTGGTTTTCATTTCCATGGCAAATTTTCTGACTTGGGCTGTAACTCTGTCCAGATTACAGCTCTGAAGTTCCCTGACCCTTTTTGTGTGTAATGGAAGATATTTGATACTACTTTTTCAGCAACATAAACTTTCAGGGCAATATAACTAGAATTCATGTACTCTGCATAGGCAAATGTTGATTTAATGTTGAAAAAGTGTCTGGAAGGTGAAGTTTGAGATTCCAGGCAAACAGGCATTGGAAGTTGTTCATTTTGGCTACATTTCTCAGGATTCCTATAGTTTTTAACAGTTGTCCCACAAGTTTTCCTCAATCAAAGAAATTCAGATTTCATGGTGCTTAGTGACAGGAATATTGCAGCTTGGGAGTGGGCTGTAAATCTTGGGTGGCTGTAGTAATTCCCAAGGGAATAGCATATGTCACACAAATGAAGTGTGAAGCTTTCCTGTCTCATATATATCAGAGAGAAAACTTCATGTAGTAAAGACTGAACAGCTTGGTAAATCTCCACCTGAAAGAATGTAGTTTCCTCGGATGACTCCAGGCAGACTAATGGCTTCCAGCTGGAACTGCATGTATGTGTGGATTTTTTGTGGGATAGTTATATTAGCATAAGTATTGGGTTTGTTTCCTGTGAAGGTCTAAATAGGGAAACAATTTTAGAGCTTGGCAAATCAATAATCCCCACACAGAATATTACTCGAGATTCATAGCTGTAAATGTTTAGCTTCCCTTTATTTCCATATTTGCTTTCTTTCTTCACCATCAATCTGCTCATCTCCCCACCTTCTTCTAACAGAGATACATTAGCCATCTTAAGTTCTGTTTCTTCTCCATCAAAAACTCTTTGATGCTGTCTGATTCAGCTATTTTTTTTTAATAAATTACAGCCTTTTGCTAGTGGTGTTTTTTTCTTCTTTATACATACAGTTCTGCTGTGATGTCAGCTTTGTTTCTGTCATCCACACAATCAAGTTGCAACCTGTGTCCAAGGTTTTCAGTCAAAATGGAGTAGATTAACATTAGACTTCAAGTCAGTGTGTCATTCCTTCTTCTCTTTAAAATTCAGGATTTCCCTGATGTCCAGAGCCAGCAAGTTGATAATCACTGATCAGCAGAGTTGGAATTTGGACTCATAAGCAGTTCAGCGAGGATGTGCCTTTCGGTTGATTTCTGAAAAGCATCCAGAATATTCCCATACCACACAGAGGTTTTATTATTTTATATTAATACTCATTAATGAAATATCACCTAAAGGCCAGGAACAATTTAAGCTGTGTTGTGCTGGCATGAAAAAAATTAGAGTAAGCAAGTCATGGTCCTCAAAGGGCTGTTGTTGGAAAGGCAGTGTGGACCATACATAAGAGATGGGCAGAAGTTAGAGGTACTGAGGGGAAAGGGAAACAAGTAACTACTAATGAGATAAATGCAACCACAAGGCTAATATCAAGTGTGGAATAATTCCAATTAAATATAGAATTTATTCAATAATAAATATTGTTATCTTGGTGAGCTGCTATCTCCAAGAAGACAAGCATGGTGGAGTGAGGATATCTGTTTTCACGTGCATTATTGAGATTCCATGTGCATGGCAATGCTTTTGATTTCCTCCAAATGCAGTTGAGACAAAGAACTCCAAGCTACTTTGGAGCCAGATGAGCGTGTCACCAGGAAGCTTAATTTTTCAAGATGTGTTACGAACGTACATGATCTAAGTTGTATCCCAATGCATTTATTAAATACCAAACTGCTCTGTGCCTCCTTTTTCACCCATATCTTTTGCACTTCTTTCCATTTCTGGTTACATAAGCATATTAATTATGTAGCTGTAATGGTACATGTTTAAATTACAAGTTGTTATTGCAGTTACTACCTTCTCAATCCTTTATACTACTGGCTGCATCATATTTATGGACAAATCCTGTACACTCGACTCATGCAAGCAGATCTATTAATGAATCTTTATTCTTTATTAATGAATTTTTATTCGTATAGTAATGACAGATAAAACAGTGACATTCAGCTGAGAATTTTTGTGTCAATTTTAGAAGTACCCATGAAAATACAGTTTGTTTTCTCAGATTCTCTTCCCTTCATGAAATGCTGGAGAGAAAACCATAAAATTCTCAGTGGTGAGGCTTTGAATGCTGCATTACTATTGGGCTATCACAGCCTGCATTCTTTTGTACAAGATTCCCCTGCTGCCTGTAACCCAAGGGAAACAATCCACTGCAGAAAACATTTCAAATTGTCATGTAAACACAGGATAAAATGTCATTTATTTCATGCGTTGATATGTAGATGTGCAGATCTGTACTTGCATTTTTAGAAAATGTTCAAAATATCAAGAATTCTAGGTTTTGAGTTCTTATTTTGAAGGACTACAAAAGCTTGATTGTGCTGTCTCTTATTTAATTGAAAGGGAATCCAGGCTGTTTGATCTACCCCAAAGATCTTCCTTTACTGAAAATTGTAGGTAGTTATTGAAAGATATTATAATGCAAGTAGCTATACAAATAGTGATCTTTTCATGGCCTATTTATCATAGCCACAATGCAACAGAAGGACCTGTATCAAATAGAGGATAAGAAAGGGTAATGGATAGGAGACAACCATTTTAAGTCTTTGCTTTTCAGCAAGAAGCATAACTAAGGTATGAGGGAAAAATTAAAGTGCCTCAGTGTGTGAAAGGGTTCAGGTTCACATATGTGCCTATGTGTGTTCTTGTACATACATTTATGTAGATATTTTACATGCAGAATTATAGAAATATTGGCTCTAATTTTTTATTTCCTGTATATTATGCACAGGATTTCTGCACAGACAATATTCAGCCTTATTAACATATATTATTATTTAAACTTGTTCTCAGTGTTTTGCTGGATAGTTGGGACATCCATTTGAAATATCCTACTTCTTATTTACTACTTTTTTATTAGGTTTGTGCAGGTGTAAGATGCTTTTACAAGATGTGTTTTGAATCAAGAGGGAGGGAAGCTCTTATTATGGTACTGTGGGTTTTTCTTACCGAGGCAGCAGTTGTTGGCCTTGGGGCACTCACTGAGCTGGCAGTAGAGAACACCTTGTGATTAGGTGCATGTGAGAATGATATTTTGCATCTTTGTGTGCAGAATTTAGTTGGAGATTATTTCTTTCCCCCAGCACATTTTAGATAAGAGTTTTCTTTTTTTTCCTCACTCAGTTGTGGTGCTCTCAGTTTTAACTGCTGGCATTTTATTCTTCCCTTCTGCAAAACAATTATGACTATCCTATGTCATATCTTACCAAATCCATTTTTTGGTGTCACTATCAGTTGCTGCATTATTTCTTGATCAAGCAAGTCATCATTATGAGGGATGAGATTTTATCCTAGTTTACCAAGAGCAAACAAGGGGGCACCTCGTAACCTTAAATGAAAGCACTGTTAACCTCAATACACAATGATAAATACACATAACCTCCCTTCCCAGAAAGCAGATGAATAAGGACGCCTCTCTGAGCTGAGATTAGTCCTTAGCTTTCATCATAGAATCAGAACTGAAATGATGGAAACCTAAATATACTGAAATATTCCTTTGGTGAGCCTGCAGAAACTACTTTTTATTGAAGTAAATAGTGTTACTGAATTATTTGAAGTATTCACTCAATTTGAGGGTTTTAAATGAGCCCATAGGGACCAGGTTTTCTGCTTATCTAATCCTTCCTGTTCTCTAAGGCATAGCTTTTTATACTGAAATGTGCTGTTATCAAACCTGTTCTGGGTTTCTTCTAGTTGTCTGTGGAGCACATACGCATCTCTCAGAGGTTAAAAGTGTTAGTGACACTTGGAAATAGGGTACCCACTCAGCTAGAGCATTATTCTGATCCTCAGTATAGAAACTGAGGTTCACTTTGTTGTTTTGTTCAGTTTGATTTCACTTGACTGGAGTTTCAAAGTGCTAGGGGAATTTTGCCAGTGCCCTATTTCAAGGAAATCTTATTAATCACTTTCAGTCGCATAGTTTCCTGCTGTGTATTGTTGCTGAAGAAGGAAATTCCAGCCTTATATTTTCATTAATGATTGCAGAAAGTTGGACTGGTACTACTTGCAAACATTGAATCAAGAGGGGTTGTGTGAAGACTTTTTATAATGTGCACTACATTGTAAGAGAAAAGTTGTAC
>JAOXXN010000395.1:6532882-6544461 GCA_026770055.1 Myrmophylax atrothorax
AAGAGAAAAGTTGTACCCTGGTCATATTCTGCCTCCATTAAGGATTGTACTGTATGAAAGCACCAGCCAAAGCAGTTACCTGCAGAGAACAGTAGCCTTAAGAAAGCACTGTAGGTATTTCTAGCTGTCTCATAATATGCTGGAATCTTGCAGAATATAGGGAATCAAGCTCTCAACTGGTTCTTGTAAGGTTTGGCATTGTTAATGCAGGTTAATGAACGAAAATCAAGGTACACCAGCACCTTGAGAGCTCCGCTCTCACCCTTTCTTATTCACAGACTACTTCCTCTTAAAAAAAGAATTTCAAACCTTGTTGTGCAGAATTGCATAAGAAGATAGTTCAGGTAGAACTTTGCATTTTCATTTGTTATTGGTACTTTGTTTCATTTGTGTTCATGTTTTGACAGTGTGGGAATTGTGTTGCCTTATGGGGTCTGTTTTCTGGGGTAAGTTGAGGACCAGTATTGGCCCAAAGACTACTGACTGAGGGTACGCTGCCAGGCACCACAGTTTGGGAATCCATGAGCCAAGCTATTATCTAATGAGTCAGATCCTCTTCCTCTTAAGTTAGAAGATGAGACTCCTCAAAATCTTCTGCAAATATAGTTTAAACTTCAATGCCTGTCATTACTTAGAATAGCTAACTTGCTTTCCTATTTATCTAATTTACATGAAGGCTGAGGATTTTACTTCTAGTTATAGATAGCTATATATTTGCAGTCTCCTGATCCACTGCTCATATTGATACATGACATGAGTTGTCTTTTGAAATGTATTTAAAATTCTATTATATTTGCAACATACTCTAAGTATAGCACTTAATGCAGTGTTTCATCGTGATTCAGAATAGAGGTAAATGACTCAGAATCAGGGAGAAGTGACTAAATTATTTTGACTGTTCTTGAAGGCGTTTCTGCCTAAAGGAGATACTGGAAAAGAATGTGAATATTGCATCAGAAGAGTATAAATTAAGTCAGAGGAAGAAAATGGAGCATTGCAATGGAGAGTATTGGTACTCTGGATTGAATGGAAGATAAGAAGCCTGTAGAAGACATAAAAGCTCCTGTTGGTGTGCTCCAATATGCCATTTGGAGAAATATAAACTACAGCCTCACGGATTTTAAAGAATTAGGAATTTACAGAGCAGTACTTACGGAGCACTATTGAAAGAGAAAAGAATTAAAAGTTTCTTAGTGAAGACAGATATAACTAATTTGTTTTACATTTTTGCTAACTTTAAAGTTTATGTAGTACATATTAAAAATTTGTTTGATGCACAGTGGGGTTTGTAACCTTTCTTAGCATTTCAAGTATTGTATAAACTACAATACTTTTAAATACTCTATCTTATGTAAGTTCTGAAAGTTGTCTCCATTTTTTTATTTCCTCTTGAGAAATGGTTTGCTTAGCTTGTTGGTGCAGGACTATTTTATTGAAACCTAGTGAAAGCCTCTAAGTTCTTATACATGAATGATGTATAAAGTCTCACTTAATTGGTCTTACGGTGTTTCCATTGTCTACTGAATTCACTTTGCTTCCTGACTGAGTTTAATGAACTTGCTGTCTGTAGGGAACATTGATATTAATGTCAAGTACTGCTCAAAGGCCCCAGGCAGGACTGGTGCAAGGTGCTGTGCAAACACACAGATGTCATCCTGAGCCCCAGTGTTATTTTGCCAAAGTTATTACTTTAGTTTCATGCAGCAACTTCAGCGAAAAAGTGTTTTCTTTGAAACCACACTGTGGTAGTGTAATTACCGCCCAGCAGCAATAAGGGCAGTCCTTGAACCCTACAGAGTTGGATCCAAAGGTCTGAATAGCTGGGACAATTAAAAACATTATCTCAGATCTATCCATGTCTTCAAGTGGGAATAAGAGCAATAGGTCCTCCTGTTTGCTTTAACAGCTCAGCTTTCTTGAGTGCAGGTGGTAGACTTAGTTTTTCTGCATCACCTGTTCACTCATGTATTACTGCAGGGATCACCATGCTGTGAGATAAAGGGGACAGGAAAAATATCCTCCTAATATTAAGCATATATTAAGGTCTTGCTAGGACTGTCATTTTCCAGTTTAATAAAAGTCTGGAGCACAGAAGTGCTAGAAAGGAAAAGCCATTTCTATATACACATCTACTTCAGTGGGAGAAGAGGAATTTTACATAGTGATGGACAGAGAGCTGTGTAACACCTGTCCTGTGTTCACACCAGCTGGGAATGTCTGATCTACTCGTATGGGACACTACAGCCTGGCATGGCACCATGGTGCTGGGATGGCACAGACTCACAGTCAGACTGTAATGGCAGAGGCCAGTGTGGACCTGGACAACTGCTCTGGTGCCAGACAGTGATGATAACATTCTGTGTGTTGTTCTCCAGATGTATGATTGATAAACAAAAGAGCTTGTAGACTCTAATTTGGAAAATGCAAAGATGAAATTGATGTGCAGGCAGAATTAATTTTCATTATTTTAAATGAATTCGTTAAATTTTAAGTTAATTAATTTTAATACAATTGTTTCTATTAGGAGACCTGACTGCCATAGTCAATCATGGTGATCTCTGCAACACAGTTGCAGAGAGAGAAGTAGTCTTCTAAGATTAATGTATGAAAAGTGGACTGTCAGTGTTTCTACTCCTGTTACCAATTCTATCACTGATTATTACAGTAGTCTTGGTAAGATCACTTGTTCATCCTGGACCTTCTTTCAGTTTTTTCTCTAAAAGACTGTAGAGTAGCTTTTAGTTCTCAAGGATGATGTATCTTTACCAAGTATTTTGAAATTACTGGATGAAAACAGGTTATCAGTGCAGGGTGTTGTTAAACTTCTTCACTGCCAAATGACTCATCTATTACTTAAAAATAGAGTGCCAATGGGCTTTTGTTGTTCAGTTGTATTGTGACTCCAGAATTACATTGTAACAGCTCGATGGGCAACTCAAAGGCCATGTCTCCCACTGTAAGAAGGACTTAACAAGCATCCTCCTGCTCTGATGGTCTCCAGGCATTTGAGATGTTTTTATCTGGGGTACATGTTCCCAAGAGACTTTTCACTTGAGCAGTAGGGAATTGATCTAATGGAAAAGAATTTTCTGTGTTATTATGGGGGAAAAAATTCCTCAGACTCTGGTGTTACACTCAGAGATGTGGTTTCTGATTTTGGTTGTAACCGCAGCTGGGAGCTTTACAGCGAGAACACATTGGGTCTGTGTTTCTGCTTTCCTGCCTCAAGTGAGTTTGATGAAATACCCACAGTTACTCACCTCTCAATCAGATTTATTTCCTCATTCAGGCTAAGCAGTTTCAGTGTGCTCCACAGTCAGATACGTTGAACAGTCACCATAAGTTATATATCCACTTCTTCAGTTTTGGATCATGTAGTTCTGGTTGTTTATTGGGTTTGTTTCATTGAGGGTGATAAGAAGAAAACAATAGAAAACAGAGGAGGAAAATGTCTGTGTGAATCCCCACAATGATTTCTGACTTTTTGTTTTTGCTTGGATGAAGTCAGACTATGGCATTCAAGCCTTTTTCGTTTAGAGAGGAGTATTAAAACCCATCAATGAGTGTTTCCTCACTTGGCACCAGCACAAAGCACAGGCTGCATGTGACAGGAGGAAAGATGAGTTCAGTGTTTCCCTGCCTTTACCTCCTCCACCTGCCTATGATGCCGAGGCCCCAGATTCAGAGTCCTGGTGTCACCCACATCCTAGATTTTCCATGCCTATAAGGGCTGAGGCACAGCTAGAAAAGAAGTAGTGTGTGTTGGGACCTGGATGAGATCAAGCCTGTGTGAAGCAGGTCCAGTGGTGCTTCACAGAGGGATCTGCTGTTTCACATGGATTACTGACCAGTGAGTTTTGCTCAAGGCCACCCTTTCCTTCTGTGCAGAAGCACTGTGGCTCTCCTGGGAACTGGTTACTGCTGCTTTCTGTCTTTCTGCTTCTGTCTTTTTTTGGTAGACCTTTTATCTGTTCTGAACAGATGAGGTATACCCAAAATACCATTTTCAAATGTTCTGCCCCAGGAAGTGGGATTTTTAGAGTTAAACCCTGATGCCTTCTGAGAGGCTGGAGCCCATAAGCTTCCCATGAGCTTTGTGTCTGACCTTTAGAGCTCACTTTCTGAGCAGGTTTTCAGAAGATGTGATTTTCTATACTCTCTGGTTTCAGTAGCAGCTCTGATTGCTGACTATTCATGGTGAGGCCTAAAAACTCGTTTCTTTTGCTCTCCGTTTTCACTTTCCCAAACAGTGACAGGTCAGGAGGTGCTTTGGTTCTGTAGAGAATAAATGCTGTAATGTGAGCTCAATTATTTTATAGGGGGCTTCATACATGTCTATAAAGTGGCCTGGGAAGTGACAAAAAATGTTGGCTCTTTTAATTTAAGAGTGTGATTTGGTGAATCAGGTTCAGCCAGGTCGGACTATCCCCTCAGGCAGTGAGTCTCCTGCATGAGAATTCTGAGTAGCTACAGCATGTGGATTCCAACATGGGGTGGAATGCAAAAATGTGGTCTCACACTGAATGTACTTATGAGTCCTGATAACCCTTTTGACTTCAGCTGAATAATGTGGAAGTCTGGTTGGGTGGAACATTTGCAGCTTTACAGGAGTTTTGGTGTGCCTGGGGATCTTGCATACCTCTCTGGAGACCCAGGGGTATCTAATGCACGAATTTCTAAGACAAGTAGGAGGTGTGCGGTGAACTAAAAACATGTTTGCATAACCTTGATATGTCTGTGTAAGAATTAGCTTTACATCTGGTAAATAAAATACTGTGTAAACTTTCTGTGACCAAAAGATGACATTAACACAAAATGAATTGTAATTAATCTTAGTTGACTGCTAATTACCTGTAAAATCTGATTAAAGGGAAAACTAAATTTGCCTGCAGTAATTAATGTTTCAATATGAAGTCTTTGTCCATGTAAATATGTCTAGTTCTCTGCACTAATTTATCACCACTGTTATTTATGAGCTCTTTTTTTTCCCTTTCTGCAAAGGTTGCAGAGAACGAAGGACAAAATTAGAATAATGAATCCTTGTTTATTAACACAGCAACAGAACAAGTATTCTACAGACAATTTATAGACTCCAACATTGTAATATTGTCAGAGAAATGTAGTGTTTCAAACATATTAGCATAGAAATAGGTTTGTTTCTTATTATTTCAAATAGTTCTGCCTGCACTGATTTGTCATTCAGCTGTCAGTAGAAAGGCAACAAACATTCAGTGAGAATTGACCCCAAGAAAGGACTGGTCATTCTGCTATTCATTGACAAATGGGTTTTGAAATATTCACATAATGAAAATCCCCAGAGCAAATGGACTTCAATAGCTGATGGGGGTTTGTAAAAGCATCATCAAATCAGAGCTGGACACCCAGAGTGAATTTTCAGTAGGGATAGCAGGCAAGTTTATACCCACTTACAATGTGATTGAAAGGAGTAGGACATGTAATTCTTTAGTCTGACAGGTAGCAAGTCTTCTCTGTCTTTGTAGCACAAATACGTTAACTACCTTGTCCTCCATCAAATTGTAAGAATATTCTTGTACTGGGAAAACTTCATAGTTGTCATGTTCAACAGCAATCTATAAAGTGTTCTTCATAGAAAGCTCACAAACTGCACACTTGCTGCTGTACTACCAGCTATTACTCAAAACACAACCTACACATGGTGTAGTTAGATATCACTGCCTCTGCATCTACACCGAGGGGAAAATGCTCAGAGCCCATCTCAGCACAACTTCCATGCACCAGGATGCTTTTCTGTAGAAATAATTACATTTTTAATAAATGATCTGAACGGCACTCTTAAGCACACAACTAGAAAATGACTAGGGGTTTTATGCTACTACCCCATATGGGATACAGAATATCACTCCGTGGTTACCTCCTGCATTGGAAAAATAACATATTTTGACCCTCTCCTTTCTAGCCTTTAAACATTTAGCTCTCCTAAACCTCTCCAAACTGATTATAAGAAGCTTTTTAGAGTCATGTACTATGAGAACAACAAATACAAAGGTTGCCAAAATATCTCCAAAGCCACCAGAAAAAAAAAAATGTTCTTCACAACCAAATCACCAGTGAGCTCTACACATAGCAACCTTACAGTGGGATATACTTTCCCTAATGTTCCTAATACCCTCCTGGAGTTATGTGAGTGAAACAGTGACTTTGCACCAAAATACTTCTGTGCTGGTAACTGGAAAGGACAGAAAATCCAGTACTTAGAGAAGAACATTTCTTGCAAACAACTACTTTATCTCTGCTGTGCTGATCCTGGTTCTCAAGGGAGATGTGCAAAATAACTTTGAGGAAGGCGATTTGGGACAAAGTGCACAACTTTGCTGGATATTAAAAATACAGACACAACAGATTCATTTTTATTTTGAATTGCAATTTTTTTCTAAGCCTTTCTTCTTGATAAACCCTTTCTGTTCCACTTTCTGTCCAACCGATAAGGAAATGAGCCTTATCACCTCTCCCCTTGGTTACCCTTCATGACGTTCTTCTCTCAAGTTGTTGAGCTGATTAACATAACTAAACGAAATTCAGAACAGTGTGTCCCACTTTGTACTGAGATTGAAGTTTGCTGCCTCTGTTTCAGCCAAAACTCCATCAATTTCTCTATGAAAGATATTAAGATCTTTAATTCTTGCCAGTCTTATATAGATAAAACATGGTATTTAGATGCTTACAACAAGGCTACTGGTAGCTCTCTCTTGAAATTGGTCTTCCATGAGAATAAGGGAGCAAAAGCTGAGAAAAATTGTGTCATTCAAGTAGAAACTGGAAGAATATCAACGCAACTTCCTGGATGTAACCCCCTTTCTGTTTCTCCTTGGATTAAGGGCATATGGATGTTCTCCTGGAAGATACACACCATCATGCTTTGCTTACACAAAGTAAGAAAACAGAAGTTTTCAGCAAGATCTCCAAAGAAATGCAGTTCTGAATTAGGCCTTCAACGCTGCCCTAATGTGCCTAAAGATTATTGCATTATTGATTAATTATTAAATGATCTCATTACACAAGCTATTACACCATCTGTGTATGCCTCTTTGAAAATTTGTACCGGCACATAAATCAAAGTAGAATAGAATTTGTTCCTGTACAGAAAAATTGATAATGCATTTATGTAATTTAAGCTTGGTAATATCCTTGATTATTTATATGCAATCTCATAATTTTCAAGATCTAACTACTGCAGAGAGAAAAATTTCTCAGAAGTACAAATAGACAGTATGCACACACAGGGAACAAACAGTATGTCACCTGGTGGCTCCTCAGTGGTTTGTGTAATTCATAACTGTACCAATGCCCTCAAGAAAACTTCACCTGTCCCTGAAACAACTATAGAATCATAGAACCATAGAATTGTTAAGACTGGAAAAGACCTTTGAGATAATTGAGTCCAACCACTAACCCAGCACTGCCAAGTCCACCGCTACAACACATTCCCAAGTGCCACATCTAGATATTTTTGAACATTGCCAGGGATAGTGACTCTACTACTTCCCTGAGCAGCCTGTTCCAATGTCTGACCATTCCTTCAGTGAAGAACTTTTCCTAATATCCAATCTAAACATACCTGGTGCTGCTTGTGGTCATTTAAACTTGTCCTATCACTTGTCTCTTGGGAGAAGAAACCAACCATTAAGTACCTATAACCTCCTTTCAGGTAGAGCAATAAGGTGTCTTCTGAACCTCCTTTTCACCAGTATCAACACTCCCACCTCTCTCAGTCACTTCTCATTAAACTTGTGCTCCTGACCTTTCACTGGTTTCATTGAACTCTGAACTTGCTCCAGCACCTCAATGTCTTTCTTGTAGTGACGGTTCATATCTAAGTCCTTATGTTTTTCTTTCCATTAATGTCAATTTAGCCAGAAAGAAAGTACTCAACCTAACAAACTAATGACTGGACTACTCAATTCTCTGATAGTAGTGACATTAAGTTGAAGATGGTCAGGTTGTGCATCTGTGGGACTCTGATATTCTATTCCTGTTACCTTTGCTGTTTCTTTCTTTGTTTTCCATATTCAGACATTCCTTGTGGTTCAAACATGGAATGTCTGAATATGGACATTGTCTTTAAGCTGGGGTCATGCATCAACCTTAATGCCTGAAGCTGTGAAAGCAATTTTGGCTGGAACCTTTTGCAGTAGAAATAATGATGCAGTGGAAACTGGTCTTACAAGTACAAAACATTGCAAGGGCATTGTAAGATATCCTTTGCGGCAGATTTTTAGGCTATTGTGTTTCTTCTTGTGAGACAAGAAGACATCTCATTCATTTTATTGTGGGGAGCAGGTGGTGAGCTCAACATACTTTAAAGAAATGTTCTGCTTTCTTTTTTTTATCCCCGGGTGTATCTCTGCAGTGATTTCCTTTGGTATATGATCATATTTAAAATTCACTCATTTGTGTTTTTCAGAAGCTGTTGGGTCAGTAGCTCAGTTGGTAGTTCTGAGAGGCTGAAATAATGATGGTTCCTTTGGCAGTGCAGCACAGCAATAAAGTCTGCAGAGGACTTTGCCTATTTAGAGGGCAAGGACTGTGTCTGCATTTCATTCCTGTAGTGCAACTCAGTTTCTCTAGAAATCCATGAAGGATATGTGATTTGATGCTTCCACACCATCTTGGTTTTGTTCCAGTACTGTTAGTACAACTTAGATCCTCTCTAAATAGGTCTGAAGTTACACAATAGTAGATTACCACTCTGTCAAGTTTCAACTAGTAGGAATTGTTTGTCACTGATTACTCTTGCAGTGCAACCTGTGTAGCAGATCCACCACTCTTCTTCCAACCAAAATTGTCTAGAAACTAGAGACTGAGAAAAAGGGCTAAAAATCCATTACTTACAAAACTTTTTCTTGTTCTGTGTTGGAGAACTTTTAATAATTTTGTACTCAAACCCCCCAGTTTTCCAGGCGAGTTCATCTGGTAGGACAGTGTTACATCCTGCAGTAACAAACACTTATTTTCTCAGAAGAGCTAATTCCATCATTCCTGAGTCAATGGGAGACAGAGGAGACTGCATCTGTGCTGTGCCACAGTCCTGAGCTAGACCACTAGCTTGCTGCAATTTTTTGGCCTGGCCTTGCTTCCTTGTGTCCTGAATTTCAACTGATTCTTCTGTTATGACCACTGAATATGTTAAAAACACTTAAAATACCCCCAGGAAAGCAGAACTCAATGAATAGTAATAACTTACCTGGCCAGGAACAACTGAGCTTTCCACTTCTGGTAGGATGTCCTAATCCCATTGCCTCTTAGACTAACACTGAGAGCTCTAATTTTGAAGCAGTATGCTTTAATTTATCCTCTTTTCCTGAATGCTGTGTATAGCAATGATTTCAGACATTATTGTTCCAAGTTTTAGAGAACAGGAACCTTCACTAAAAAACAGCAATCCCAGTAAGCAGATGGTGCTTTCTCTCCAGTGCTGGACTGGATCTGTCCCCTTTCCTATGCCCTGTTACTAAACTTAGGAGTATTACATTACCAGATGATACTTAAATGTATTTGAGAAATAAGGTTCATGATCCTCTCTTTCCTACAGAGTATTTTGCATCAGGGTGATAGACACAAGTGAACACAGATATCTGTCATGGGGAAATATGTCTTGTAACGCCAATGTAATTGAAACACAGCAAAATTGTCATTTATAGGTAAAATCTTTTAATCTGAATATGGAAAAGGGTAGATGTGAGAAAAGGGCAAAGATGCATTTTTTTAACATCTTACAATAATCAGAAAAATGAATTTATAGGATCAGGTGAAAAAATGTCTTTTGTCTCATGGGAGAACCTGTACCTGAACATTTTTAGATGGTAAAAGGTAGAAAATGAGAAATGACTGAAAGTGCCAGGTGAATTTTCATATGGACAATTTAGGGGCAATCCCATGGTAATTGAATAGGATGAAGCGTGTCTTTCTTCTGATGATCATTGTGAAAGAACTGGTCAAATCTCTAACCAGATGTAAAGATCTTTGGTTATTAGACCTTAGCTAAGGGGCTTTAACAGTGCTCTCTTTATGCCTTGGGCATGTGGGGTTTTGGCACCAGGAAGAAGAGTGGGGTTCTTTTTCCTCCTGGTGTTAAGATTTAGGTCTGATTACTGAGGCTGATTCTTCTTTTATGTAAGAGACAAAAGCAGGCAATGGTTCAGTCCATTAAAGCAAAACTGTATCAAAATGAGTGTTGATTCTGTGTTGGAATTCAGCAATGGGCTACTGCTTGCTTTAGAATAATTAAAAAAAATCCTTATAATATCATTGATTCAAGACTATCCAGTCTGTATCTTTAAAATTCAGAAGAAAAACAAAGGGAGACTTCACTGCTGAATTAATCAACACAGGCAGAACTTCTCCTCAGAAAACAGCTTATCTTCAAAAGAACAAAAGAATAAAGGAATTGAAAAAAAATAAAAAGAAAAAAACTGAGCACACAGGTAAGGATATTGTATGACAGGAGTGTATAATGGAAGCTACAGAAAACAACAGACCCCGAGCAGGCTTTGTACACTTCTGGTGATTAAATCCCTCAGGTTCCTAAGAAAAGAGTAGAACAATCTGCTCCTGGCCATTGCAACAGCAGAAGGATGCGTGAGGGTCTGAGCCAACCTTGAATATCTTTCAATGCTGATTTCCAAGTGCCTTTTTGGCTCCCTAGTTCCTCTAGGCTTCTAATTTGCCTATTACTTTGACTCAACCTGAGGGCTAATCATGTGCTTGAACCATCCATTAGAAAATAAACAGCATAGCAAGGCCACCCAGCAAGATGTGTTGAATGAATGCTCAAGGCAGAAAGAACAAGTATCTGCACAAAATCTGAGGCAAAGGTGAAAACAAGTAGCCCTTGCAGCAACAGCATGGTTCGGTCTGTGCCAGCTGGTGCTTTTCCCCCTCCCACTCCCCACAGGAGCCTGAGCCCTGAAAGAACTGATGCTGGTTTTCACTGCTGGAGGTTTCTGGAACTGTATTCAGTGTAAACTGTTCCTCTCAGGTGTTCTAAGTCTCTGAAGGAGGTGTGATCAATGGCAAGGCAGAGTGGGTCATAGGTTTCCTAATTCAGATCATGCCCTGTAGTGGATTTTGTATTAACAGGTTGCTGCATATAAACTGTCTGATCTGAGTGAGATTTTCCTTTCATTTGAAATACACAGACAGTTTTAAAAATGGAACATATTTTACTGAAGTTAATAATTTTGGGCCAGATTCTCAGTGGGTGCAAAACAGCTCTGACTTTCTGTGGCAATGCTGATCTATCCCAGCTGACAGCCAGACCCCAAAGGGACAGCAGTTTTCTTGGTATACTGTCTCACACTTCTGGTCTAGCTGGGATTAGTTTATTGCCTAGGGGAATAAGGCAACTTCATTAGCTCCCTAATTTCTTCTTGGTGTTTTTAAAATATCAGATGTAATTAGTGGGTTTTCTTCCACTGTGGACTGCATGCTCTTTCCTTTTCCCATGCTGTGATGCCGAAGGGATTTTTGATTTCTGATTTTTCACATTTTGTAGATTTTAGAAGTACTTGTAGCTGTAGCAAATGTAGATTTAATGTGCT
>JAOXXN010000395.1:6544561-6563149 GCA_026770055.1 Myrmophylax atrothorax
TGTTATTAAAGGACTTTTACTTTTTATCTCATCCTACACTAACTTGGCTCAGAGTCCTGTTTTGTGGGGGCATTCACGGCATCACTGTCCTGGTGCATTTCCAGGGTGTGGGAAGGCCATAGGACCATGGTTCTGCTCCTGCTTCTTCACATTCCAAAATCTATCACATCCATAGTGCTGTGAAAATGATCAGTTCTTCTTTCTATAGCACTTCCAAAGCAAAAATGAAAAATAGTTCTTCCCCAAGGGCTGGGGAAAAGTTAGTAGTTTTGAACCAAATTAAAAATGCCATTGTCTCTCTCTTGTTTTGTGGCAACTATATTTTCTTTGAAAAGAGACAGGAGCAGACTCATTTTGGAAACATCACATGGAAAAAAATCAACTTTCTATTAATCAAATGCTGTGTCAGAAACCTTTTTTTTTGTTGCTGCTGTTATTAATGTGGTGTTTTACCTCTCAAGTTTTGGCTGCTGTAGCTCCGCTTTGCTCCTGCCCCTTGGGACTGGAGTTCTGGCCCACTTAAGTCAATGTGAAGGCTGCTTTGCAGTCTCAGTCTTTCACTGAGGCCCCACAAGGGTTCTTCTGTGCCTGCACCAGCGTAGGAAGCCAGAAAAAGCTGCCTTATTTATTTTCCCACCACAGTTTACAATTAAAAGGAATATAAACTGTTTGTCACTAGCAAAAGTGTCCTGCAGTCCTCCATGTCTTTATTCCAGCTGCAGCTTCATAAACAGATGATCTGGGCTAGAAAAACAATTTATGTGGAGTCAGATATCTGAGATTAAAGCTAAAATGCTGTTGGAATGCTTTTGTGTGGTATCATGAATGTAGATCAGTTGAAAAACTCCATCTATCTATCTTAATCATATGCCTACTGCTTGAATCAATACAGTTAAGCACATGGAGATCTATTTGAAATACAAATCCAGACAAAAGACACTTGCTTTCTTTAATCTTGGACCAATACTTGTATAGAGGCTGTTTCATTAATATATTATCTCTGAAAGGTAACTGGGTTGGTCAGAATTGAAATAAGATTAAATAAATCAGCTATTGTAGTTCATCTGTTAAATCACAGCACTTTGCTCTCAGTTTGTAAAATAATCTCCAGACTAATGAAATAGGGTCAATCACATGCATTTTTGCTGGAACCAAATTGCCATTAATTGTGTCACAACTATGGATAGGTCAATAAATATTGCCATTGCACATTGGCTGTTGCAATGCCAAAAAAATGGGCCTTTTTTTTCTTGTTATGTGGTGCAGATTTAGTCTCTTCAACAGATCAGTGTCGAATTTCTGCAGTGTAGAAGCTCCCCACATAGCATACAGTTTCTTCCAGAAATATCACTGGCTGGGTCATCTGTAAGTGCCCCATTCCTGGAACAGCTGACTGAGCCATGAGCAGCTGGTATTTAGCACTGTTGGTAGATGTAAGAATCATTCAAGTCCCATAGATCCCTTTGTAACTTCAGTTTATTGAGAAACTTCTGAAAAAACATTTATTATCCACAGTTGTGCCGTTCTGGTTTGCAGTTCACTGATGGATGAGAATGGCAGGAGAAACATTTGTGATGAGTAATGCATGCAGTGTGTTGACTGGCTACTGCAGTGATTGCATTAGGGCACACTGACTATTTAATTTGCTAATAAAAATTAACAGAGAACGGGAGGGAGGGAGGACTGTTAGCTGGTAATATCACACATCCTAGTTGAGGTTTCAAGGGATAGCAGACAATGTAGAGCCATCTGCTCTGATACACACCCCTGACACTCTGCAGAAGGGGTTTAACCAGGATGAGAAGATACAGACAATAACAGTGACCTTGGGGGGGGATTTCAGAAGGGCAGGTGAGAGGAGATAAAAAGGAGAAAAGGAAACAGCTGCCCCATCTCAAAAGGGATGGGGTAGGGGTGACCTACGTAAAAGGCTGGGGTAAACTACATCTCATCATGATTTTTTTTTCTATGTATTAAATAATTTCTTTTTAATTTCAGTTTTTATATTTGTTTATTTTGGTAATATTTGACAATCTTTGACCAACCTGATCACTTCCACTAACCTTGGGTTGCTGTCTTTGGAGAGCAAAGTGTCAGTGCCAAAACCAGCAGGGCTCTGGGTGTAAGTGCTACGGATGTAGAACCTGCTGTGAGATGTCTTCAAGAGGGAGGAAGTAAGTCAATCTTTTGCTGAAGAGCAGAAATGGGGAGAGTCTTAATTCTGTGAGTCCATAAGAGACCAAAGTTACACTACACCTTTTTTTTGTGTTATATATGGGAAAAATATTTCTGTCTAACAAAGTTGGACAAGTTTGTAGTTTTTTGGGGGGAGTTTTTTGTTTGTTTGTGCGTTTAGGTTTTGGTGGTTTGGGGTTTTTTTTTAATATGCTCTTTTTTGTTATTTTATGTGGGTGAAAACCTAAGAACTGAGTTCTTGGTGGAAAAAAGTAGAGCTTCTAAGCAAACTGCAGAGAGAAAAACAGTATTTTCCATTCTCTCTTCCCCAAGGAATGTGCAAACCATTCACCAGTTTGCTGCTCTGGGCTGGATTTCTCTCAGCCTTTCTTGTTGCAGCTGCATAAACAATTAAATATTAATTGGACTAGAAAAACAGATTGGCCATGTGCAGAATAAAGACATCCACCTGGGACATGAGTGGCCAAGTTCAGCTCTCAACTCTGGCAGAGTAAACTTTTCTGTCCTATTTCTGAGTTGTTGGTCTTGGTCACTGAATTGGTATTGCCCATACTCAGACCATGCTAAACATTGAACAGCTTTTCTACAGATTTCATAAAAATTAGTGCATTCCCAGCAGAAGTGTTGCTTTCAGAGACTAGTTCGTGGCAGGTTGAACATTTTTGTTTCAGAAACTTTCATGAGCTTCAAAGTGTTAGAAATATTTATTCAAATGGACCTATATTTGCTTCTGAATGTTCAAATACTGAGTTTGTTGCCTCAGAAGAGCTCACAAGCCCCTGCATTCTATCAGCACACATAGTGCAAAAAGGCCAAAGCGAGGAATCTGGTATGATGAAAATGTCATACCTAATTCAGAAAAGCAAACCAGAAGGATCAGATGTCCAAAAAAGACCCAAGGGGTAGTTAGACATTAGGATGCAACAAAGTTCTGGTGTTTGCACTTTGAGTATTTTTCATATACTAAAACACTATTATGATATAACTTCTGATGTATATTCAAGCTAAACAGTACTTGACATTGCCAATGGAGTGAAAACTACATTAAGAATATTGCTCAAAAAGGGCTCTTGACTATCATGATTGCTTTTGATCCCTTTTAGTCTCAGAAAGGTTAATTATCAAATGTGATGTTTAGGATGTCTTTCCATCCCCTGTTTGGTTCTCCTAAGTCTCTCAAAACTTCTGTAACTGAGATTATATACTGGGTACTGGACAAAATTTAACAGTGATGCTCTATATTGAGGCAGCATGTTCTGAAACCATTCTTAATTGTTCTCTGTTCCCTGTGCATATTCTTTGAAGTTAGCAGGGTGGTGTGGGAAAGAACATCATTTGACTACTGCTTTTTCTGCCTGCTGCAGCTCATCTTAATATTTTAAACTGAGTAAGGCAAAAGGGAATTTCTCTGGAGATCTCAGTTGAGAAAAGGGCACAAGATTCCCAGTAATCCTCAGAGAAGGGCTTGGGTTCTTGTTGTCATCATTTTTAACACTTATAACAAGCATTCTCTGTATTCATCAGTATTCCAATAACTTAGTATGCTGTTAAATTCAGATGGGTAACAAGACCTGCAAAAATTGTTTATCCAATAAGACAAGTAAAGAAAGTATGGGGAATTTTTGAGTTTATCTTAATATTTAGTTTCTTGTTAAATGAAATTATTAAAAGCCAAGTCACATAAACTTTTCTTTGAGCTGTTTTAATCAGGGAACCTGCAATAGCACATGTGTTAGAGAGGCATCTGTTATGGGAAGATGGAAATGATCACAGAGAGGTTTGGGCCATGCAAGTAGGAATTTCAGGGGAAGGCAAAATGTGTTTCTTAATGTAGTCAGGATTCAGACTCGCTCCCCAACAGCAGCCCCATGTTCAGCTGGAGATAAAGGACAATGAGGCTAACTGTATCTGCTCTGATTTTGCCATTTTTGATGGTCTGCTTTAGGAGAGTGTGACTTTGCCAGCAGCACAACGTTAAGGACAAAGCCTCCCAGATCTGCAAGTCATTCGAGTGCACGCTTGTTTTTCCCTTGTCTGACTTGTCCCATGGGCAGCACATTCCAATTGCCAGAGTGCTCCTGGGAAGTCCAGCTGCTGGGTCAGAGATAAGAGCGGGATCAGAGAAATGCCTCATGGTGAAAGATGGGCTGGACGTCATCCCTTCAGCACACCAGTATATTGCAGCAGCACTGCTGGGATCTGATATTGTTGCAGACAGCATTCATTTTCTATGTATTTTTGCCCCACCAAAGAAAGCCCAACTTCCAGGACAGTGTTCACTGGGAGTTACCTCAAGGTATGTGTTTACTGTGCTGGTCAGCTAAAGCATCGAAGAGGGTTTAATCATTGCAGAGATGTTGGCCTTGGGTATTTATAAATCATTATTTGAGTTCTCAAGAAATTAATGTTTGCCCAAGAAATCTGGAAATTTAAACCGTTTTGTTGTCTTGTATTACTGTTTGACTTTCTGACTCTCTAAGGGATCATTCAAGTCATGTTAACAAACTCCCTGCACCATAAAAACCCCTTTTTTCCCTAAAAAGAAGCATTTTTTTCTTAATGACATGGCTAAAGGAATAGGAGCATTAAGGAAGTACCAGGAGTTTGCCAATACTAGTGAGTAAATCTGCATGCTCACAGCTCTTATTAAGCTAAATAAGAGTTGTGGGAATTGGAAGACTCTGGAAAGGAAGTTTTAAATCATTAAATTGCTCTTATATGTCCATGAGGGCATACATCTTTGAGCTATTTTATTTACAGCCTTCTGGTCCCTTTACACATCGCTGATCTTCACTTACAGTGTTGCTTGTTATCACACCAAGCCCAGAGATGTGTGCTCCTGGCTGGGCACTGGACCCCCAAAACTGCTCTCAGGGTTGAAGTGGAAAGCAGACTTTACCAGCCTGTCTTGGTTTGCATTTCACTGCACAGGTCCCATGGGACAGGAAAGTAATTCTGCTAGGGGAAAGACAGATAACATGAATGCTTCTTTGGAAGGTGTTTTAAAAAATTATTACCTGTAGCATGTTTGGATTAGACATCACTGGGAATTGAAGGTCTGCAGAGCAGCGCTTTGTTGCAAGAGAAATACTTATTCTCTGTAGCAGCTGGTCTTTTTTCACTGTGGGCTGTGTTTGTGAACTCAGCCATGGCTGTTCCCTCTGGTTGTGTGTCTGGTTGAACCAGTAATTAGGAAAACCTGTGAAATGTGAGCAGGATTTCTGACGATCCTTCAGGTTTGGGGTCATTAACAGGCGAGAGAATGGCAGGACTGATGGCAATCTGCTTTTCTACAAGACTTGTCACCCTTGCTGGCATGTAAAATATGCGCTGTATTGTAAATCCAAGAGGGCTTTTTTTCTCTGTAATAGTGAGGGAGGCAGTGTCTGATGGTTGTGGTACTAACTGGAGACTTAGATGATGTACTGGGTGGCACTGGGGGAGTCTTAGGTTAGACTTTTCCTGCACTGGAGCCAGTAGGACTATGATTTTTTTCCTGGTGGTCTCTGTACCTTGAGCCTCTTTCAAGCAAATTGAGCCCAGGAGTACTTCAGCATTGCACAGGAACACAGGGCAGGCAATTCCTCATGATTTACTTAAAAAGTGAAGCTAGTACAGTTCAGCCTAACTAATGATTTAAAAGTCAAATCAGACACTAGAGCAGATGAGTGAGTTGTAAAACTTTGCTTTGTTTTGTCATGAATTGCTTTTATAAAGCATTCCTAGAAGGAAGAAACCATCCCAATGATAAATCTTGCTTAGTGGGGGGAAGCAGGAATACAGCCCCAGTATTTCACACAGCCCTACAGGGCTGAACTGACACAAACTAGTTTGTTCCACCACTTCATAAGACAGATGAAGTAGAGAATTCATTTTAGTATTGATTCTAAATTAACCAAGTTAAATTAAATGGTTTGTTCAATACCAGGTGACTTTTAAAGTGCATTGTACAGTGCATTATTTACAATCTCCACTTAAACAAGAAGACCCAAATATTTTAGGTAATTAAAGAAATGGATTCTGAGGTGTAACTCTACAGGTTAAATGAGTAGGCTGGGTGCACTTCTGGAGGTTTTGCTCTAAAAAAGAACATAGGAATGACCTTAGGAGGGCAGAGAGAGGATCCATCTAGTCTAGTGCCTTGTCTCGGGCAGCAATCACTAGCAGAGAGTTACAGAAGAGCATAAAAAAGGGCAAATGCACAGCTGTGTTTTCTCAAAATGCTTTCCTAGTTTTCAGCTATATATAAAGGGCTTGGACCACCAAATAAATATAGTTTTCTCTAGATGTAAACACAAGTTATATCACTGAAATTAATGGTATTGCAATAGATTTACACTGCTGAAACAAATATGAGGTCTACCTTTTAGCATCCCAGCAGGAAAATGCCACTGAGTCCCTTGCTGACTCCAAAAGAAATAAACAGGAAAAGGCAGTTTTATTGCATTATACCTCAGTAAGACCAAATGGACACCTTTAACAGGAGTCAGACTACAATAAAATCCAGGAGTGTAGTAGTATGTCAGTGATGAAAATCACACATCAAGATTATGAAGATGAATTATACAGTGGTTTTCTGTTTCTTTAAAGATTTCTCTAGAGAATTTGAGGTTTAGATGTAAAATGTTTCGAGCTGATAGAGTTGCCCATATTTGTTGCTGTATCTTGAAGATGTTTTCCCTGAAACATATATATTAAAATAAAATCTGAGGTTTGAGTTCTGCAGTCCAATCAGTGCTGATGCTCCTTAAGCAACAGAAAATGAAAGGAGATTAGTATATCTGAGCTGAAGAGACTGGGTCTGACTTTACAATTTCCAGGGGTAGCCAGCATCTCAGGACTGTCACTATAACCATGATCAGTGTGTGGATCTCATGATCTGAGATTTTGTGTTTGGCACTGATGAGTCAATGGCCTGGTGCTGAGATGTGTTCATGAAGATGCAAAACCAGTAAAAGGTTGTGTTCTCACCAGTCCATGTGTGGGCTGTTTCTCATCAGCTCCCTGTTGCTTGTGTTCCTGACCCATCTCATTAAAATCCTGACCGCACACTGCTCTGCAAATGCTGCAGCCTTCTCTCTCACTATCAAGGATGGTCTATAACCACCAGCATATCCACCAGCTGCACGTGAGAATTGGAGAGCGGCAGATCTGTCTCCCTCTGGCAAAACATGAACAGAGAAGGCTTAGCTGGATCCTAAGCCACAGTTTTTATCACAGTTCTCACAATATTTGGCATTTCTCCTTCTGTCCTGGCTCCAGGAGGCAAGTGGCTACATGCAGACCTCAACTTGGAACAATCAAAGAGGGGAGCAAAAAAGCCCTTAAAATGAATGTGTTGGAAAGATCAAATACAGAAAGCTAATGACACATTTTAGGTTTTCTGCTTGCCTTCTGTGGCTTTTCATAATTTGGTGTGTGAGTCTGACTGATGATCTTTGATTACTAAAGGGTTGGCGGAGCTCAGTTATCAAAAAAAGAAAAAAAAGAAAAAAAAGGTGGAGAACAATGCTTCTCTGTTTGTTTTTTTTTGACCATGATACTGACATTTGAGTCTCCTGCACAGAGCAGATTAATTCAATGTATGAGATTTACAAGTAAGAGCCCTAGCCCGCGGCTTTTTTATCTTGTGTCCAGGAGAACTTCCTAAGGGAAAAGTGTCAGAAGGGTGCTTTAGAGAGGGTTTATGTGCAGCAAGGCATGGAAAATAGCTGCAGTCATACGAGGTAGCTCTATTATGGAGGGAAGGTAGAATCCTGGAGCATAGCAGAGATTTTTCCATACCTGTGTTTTGCTATTTTCTTAGCTGTTTTCTGGATGAAATCCCAGCCAAATCTCTTCTTTGTGGTGGTGAATCAGTGGGAATGCTCTGTGCATACTCATTAGACTTCAAAATCCTCATGCATAAAGAAGGACTCACAGTCAGGGCAAGTGACAGTGTTCAACCAACTGCATTCCTACTGAAACCCTTTTATGTCCAGTGCTGAGAATTGTCACACTTTAAATTAAAATTTGGTTATGAGATTCGGTTTTTTTCTCTCTCACCATGTGTTTTCCCACTTGGGAAATGGTGTGCTGTTTGGTAGATGTTAAGCAATTAATAAACTGGCATATTTTGCATCCCATTACTTGGACAGAATGACAGAACTCTTCTTGTGTGTACAGATAAAGGCAGTAACATTTAATTCCCTCTGCACTACTGAAACATGTCTGGTCTGTGCTAGACTTGCACTGAACTGCTGATGCAGGGTGGGATTTTTAATGTGACATTTACTGGCATATCTTACATTGTGTGCTATTTTAAAGGATTTTTCTTTTCATTATTCAAAGCTGTCAGTATATGATTTTCACATAATTTCTCTTCACCTTTCTTCCAGTAGTAGAAATCCTATATGAAGAGTAAGTGTTGTCATTGGCTTGGGATAGAAAAGATCTGAGTTCATCTTCTGCCAAGTATGTCTCATGTTACTTTGGATATTGGACAACATTGTTCTAATGCCTTGATTATCATGCAAAGTTTGTATTTGAAATTTATGTGACACTTTATTTAGAGAACTTTGGGGAAAAAAACCAACCAACCAACACCAATCCTGCAGTCATTACTTTAGGGTCACGCATCCTTCACAGAACTCTATACAGAATAATTTGCAAGTCTGGATTGAGAGTTTCTGTGTGGGTCTCAGTAGCAGGCATGATCAGTTCATCCCCTGAAATCATCTGCCCAGAACTTCTGCTGTACAGTGCACCAATAATCAGGGAACCATATGCTGCATTTCATAGTTAAACTGAAATAGCCTTCATTTCCACCAATAAGACTAGTAGGAATAACTTCATATTTTGCATTTAATTAGGAAAAATGAGTAGATAGTGTGTCATTTTCTTTTATATGACAATTAGAAATGTGCCAAAAACTTCATTCTGGAATTTATGCGCAGATATTCTTTGCCATTAGTCATCTTAGTCATCTTATTGACTGCCAAATAAATGTGGTTTTAGCAGAATTTCTGTGAAACTGCAATTACATCTAGGGAATGAGTGCATTAATCCCATCTGTGTGTGTTGTATGGATCTTTCCACAGATACTCTGCATCTCATCCACACATGCTGTATTCATGGGTGACTTACTGAATCCAATAAACCTGGGAGAAGAAATTTCTCTATTCTCTTCAAATGAAAAAACAAAGCAGTATAACTTAACCTTATCTGCCAAGCAAATATTACGTTTCCCTATGCCACCTACTATCATGGCAACTCTGAGCAGGCAGGATTCATCACTCTCCTTTGAGGAGAATATTGGTTGGAGTTCAGGACCTAGTCCTTCAGACCATCTTCTCTTTTCTTAAAACAGAGTGGCTTAGAGGAGAGAGGAGTACAGGATCACCTCATGACACAGGAAATGATTGAAGTAGTGTGTGGCATGAAAGGGATAATAAATCATGTCTGGATTAACTTCCTGGTTTGGGTTTTTGGGGGTTTTTTTGGTGGTGGTGGTGGTGGTGGTTGTTTTGGTTTGATTTGGGTTGGGTTGGGTGTTTTTGAGACAGTATGTACTTCCAGAAACTCCTGTCCTTTAAAATGAGTATGGTACAGAAGTTCCTCTTTTGAGAACTCATTAGGTTTATTTGTTGTAGGAACTGTTAGTTGATAAATTCAGACAGTGTTTTGCAGATGTCAAGAATCACATTTTTTAGTTGTATCCAATACACAACACCTTGCCAGATGTAAGACTCTGCAGGGGTGAAGTCTATGTTTGTACAGCAGAAAAAGTGTCTCCCAGACTTATTCGTATGCCTACACACTGCAGCACATATATGAATAAACAAGTTGATGTCAGGGGTGGACAGAGAACTGAGCACTGGCCTTGCTGCTCCCCTGAGCTGCTCCTCAGTGCTTTGTCTCATAGCAGTCAGTGCAGTCCTAGGAACACCAGAGGCCCAGTTTGGGGAACAAGGTGGCCTAGGATCCTTCCAAAAATGACCATAATGTTTTGAGGAGCTGCTGTGGCATTTGGCCTCAGAAACAGAAAATGAACTCTGGCATTTTTTATTGAATGAGATGTAGTTTTTCAGTATCACTTACTGAGTCACGTGTTGGTCTTGTGTTTTTCATGGCCTGGAAGATCTTTCAACTGTCTCAGAGAAGAGTTGTTTCAAAGTAAGGATCATGAAGTCTGAGCTTGACATATTCATTATTACTAATGATGAATCAGTTAAAAGTGGTAATCTTTAAGTTCTTTGTGAAATTACTTTTTGAAAGTGAAGAATATCTGAAGGCAGTATCCTCTGAAATTTTATGGATGTGTTTCACTGAACCTACCCAGTCAGAAGGCCCCATTCACATCTTCAGGTTGATATTTCTGCAGATATTGCTGTTTTAACATGTTTTAGGGAGTTAAACTGTACCCATATGAAGATTACAGCCATTTGCTAGACCATCTGTCTTTCAGGACTATCAGAAAGTCTAGATGGATGATGCTATAATTTGGAACAAGGTATTTAATTCCCTTGAATTTACTTATGTCAGACAGTATATAGCTCACTAGTATTTCCAGTAATGATGATCTAATTGCCTCAGCCAAACTGTGGCGCCTCACTGTGAGTATATATTTGTGTGATGCTTGCTCAGGAATGGGGAGACCTGGAAGGGGTCGTGCATAAATAACCAATCATAAATGAGTATGATTGTACAAATGGTATCTTTTAAATGCAGTGGGTCAGGAGGGGGCTCCATTTATGTCCTTCTCACTTGAGCAATGAATATGTTCATAGTGCAGTGGGGATATTGTGCACCCCGCTCTGCAGCATAAGCTGTGTGGAGATATCACAGAAGAACAGTCACAGAAAAACTTAGGTGGGAGGTACTGCTGCAGTAAGGGAGCCCAAACCCACTCCAAGCAGGGCTGGATTGCATTTCCATCACATTGCTCAGGGCCTTGTCCAGTCCAGCTGTGAAACTCTTCAAGTCTGGAGATGACACAGCCTCTCCAGCCCTTGTTCCAATGCTTTACCAATCCTATTATGATTATTTTTTTAAGTCTAATCAGAATTCCCCATGTTCCAACTTGTGGCCATTGCTCTTAGACTTTTCTGTGCATGAGAGAACTGCCAAGAAATCTTTCTCTGTTACCAAAGGTCTATAGAAACAAAGAGAAGAATCAGGAGCATGAGAGATACTCCCATTCATTGACAGTGTTCACTTAGAAGTTGCCTGTAGATTGATCAGCAGAATCAGGCTGCATTGAAATATGTGTCCCTTACATACACAGGTAACCTTGCATAGTCTTTAATGTTAACCCCCAGGTCGATTTTTCACTGAACCCTCTATCCTATTCATTCTCCAGGCTTGATGACTTCAGAGTTAAGGAGAGCTTGCGTAGTGAAACAAGATGTCTTTAGAACTGGTTGCAGAAGTTGAGACTGACATAGTGAATGTTGCATGAGTCATCTCAAATTATAAGGAAATTTGGGTGTTCATCTGTTCAGGCCTTGATTCTACATTTGTAAAACAAGGATAATAATTCTCACTTCCTTAAAAAAGTTGCTAAGAGGGAAAATTCCCTAAGTGAAAAAAGCCTGAGGGGTTTAGACTGATGGAGTTTTAGACTGCACCTATGCTCCTTGGTGAAAAAGCAGGCTCACAGGTGTGCTATTCACACCTACAGCCACAGCTCATATTTGGCCTCTCAACATTGATGTCTATAGTATTCAGAGAAGAATGAGAGCTTGAAGCATTGCCGAAGTGCTCAGCTTTGTTCTGGAGACTGTCTGCTGCAGAATATGTGCCAATCCACAATGGGGGCAGTGGGAGAGCCTAGACTTCACAAAGTACTCAGAACTTGTTTGCAGGTGCAGAAATGCTAATGGAAAACTTTCAAGGGAGTTAATAATCTTTTAACATAATGAGATTTGAGTGGTGAGTAGTAAAAAGGTGAGATACACAAATGGAATTAAAATAATCAGTGAAATATTAGCATTGGGCATACCCCCAGTGTGAAATAAACCCAGGATGTGGTGTTGGATCCAAATACATACAGCTTTAAGAGACAACGTTAAGTCTTGGCTTTTTCTAATTCCTGAGACCTGACTTTGCAACCCAGGTAATTTACTATATTTTCTTTTACACATGTAATGTTATTAGTATTAAAGCATCCAGACCCGGATCAGCATTTTTAGAGGCCAAATATATTAGCACTCATCTGTAACAAACATGTTGCATATTCAGATTATTCGTGTGGTGCTTTGGAGAATCAGCTGGTAATGGGTATTTTGCAGGACATGTGGATATTTGTGATTTGTCGTGAAGGACAGACTAGCCATGGATTTGAGCAGATGGTGGTCATTACTTGTGCCAACAAGTGACTGCATTTAATTACAACGGAAATGCTGAGGCAGATTATTTCACTAGGCTCTTTACATATATCTTCCCAGAAAAGTGAGTAAGTTTTCAAGGAAGCCTTGCCTCGAAAGGATCAGAACTGAAACAGAGTCACTATAATAATTACTGTATGACACAATGTCTAATATTTAGAAATTCCTGTTCTCAGATATTTTTCCAGATAGCTCTTCCACCTGAGAGCAACAGAATCTGTTCTTCTCAAGGTGCAGTGACCATTTAATGCAATTCAATTTGATGGAAGCTACATTTTGCCTTGAATTCATGAAGCAATGGAATAAACTGGCTGCTCGTAATAAATGTCTGCACACCTTAAAATACAAATGCAGCTTGCCATTTTAAACCACATTAGATGGAATTATCTGTAATGCAACATGATTCCATCTTGGGAACCTCACTGTTTTATGTTTATATGCACTCACTTGGTCATATTTTCAATTTTTATGGGTTATTTTATTATTGTTTTGCTAATGACACTTAAACCTCTTTGTTTCTCTCTCATAATGCATCTTCAGTGGCAGATAGTGTGGTCTCTTGGCTGTGAGTTTGTGGCTGTGGAATAATTTTTAGCAATTAAACACTTTATTGATTAAACTGTTCCTTCTGTTCCACGATTCATGTCACTAGACAGTGTGCAGGGAGGAAAAAACAGAGTGTAGGAAAGAAGAGAGTTGTGTTGGATTCTTCCTCACCAATCCCAGCTTTCACAGATAACTCTCAGCCTCAACATCATCTTGTAGCCAACAGCCCATGCAGTGGAAAACCACAAACCACGCGTAGAATTGGCACATAAAGCAAGTGCTGCTGGAAGCAGTACCGACACTTCCTACGTGCTTTGAAGTATAGACTGGAAAAGGGACAAAAAGTTGGTTACAAGTTAAGCAGCCTGTGACATTGTATTGTCTACCTGACTCCTCATATGTCTTGGGAGCAGGCTTGCAGAAGTAGTTACGTCTAGGATTCAGAGTACTGCCTTTATACTTAGAGAAAGTATATTCAGCATCTCGGAAAGTGTTCAAAGAAAAGAGTAGATGTGGCATTTCATTATATAGTTTAGTGGGCATGGTGATATTCGGTCGAAGGTTGGACTTGATCTTAAAGGTCTTTTCCAATCTTAATGATTCTATGATTCTAAAGGCCTATCTAGTTATTTCAGAGATTCATCTCTCTGCCTTTATTCTAGATCCTATAGTGTCTGCATTATGTCCTATAGCTTGAATTTCCCTGGGCCAGCACATACTTCTAATGTCAGAGGAATTAGGATGAAACCATCTGATCATCTGAAAGCATTTGTTTCTTTATGAACAAATGTAAAAAGCAGTGAAAATAAAGTTCTTTCTTCAGTAATAAAATCTTATGGTTGTTGCCATACGGCTCATTTTGCTGCCTAAAGTTGCTGGGTCATCTCCTAAACCCAGCTCTCACCCTTCTGCCAGGGTCACTGGTGCCTACTGATGTTGTAGGGAACATTCTGTACTTTTCAGCTGTTTCCACAGATCTTTTGATGCTCTTTGTATTCAGCAGTTCTCAATTTGTCTATATCAACATATTAATATTCTAGGAACAGAGGCTTCTGCTTCATCCTTTTGAGGTTGGTTCTTGGGCATCCTGGAATTACGTTGTTTCTTTTAGGGAATTTTATTTACTTGTCATTAGGCCTCAGATATTTTTAATGTATGTGGAGTGGATGTAGAATGTGCACTTTTGGCACTCGGTCAGTTTTGGGAAGTAGCTGGGGAAAAGGAGCTGACCAGGCACCTCTGTGTGGGAGCCCCAGGTGAGATTTGTGGGGCCACAACCAGGGCTAGCCTGGGGTGGGGGAAGACAAGCTCTATTTCTGAGGAGGAGATGGAGGCAACGCAAAGTCTTGCAATTTGTTCTTTGAAGCTTTGTATGCAACTGACCTTCGCTTAAGCATTTTGTACCATATAAATATTTCAAGTGAGCCATGAATCAAGATTAATGCATTAGGTAACTACCAAATCATTAGTAGTGCAGGATGTAATAAAGTTGATGCCAGGGTTTTATTAAACAGGGCGTGTTAGTCATTAAGAAAAAGTAATGGTGTTGTGTAAATGTGAGAGCAGAACCCAATTTCCTCTCAGTGTCTCATCCTAAACTGGTAGTATTGTTAGGAATGGCAAGTAGAGAGGTAGGAATTCAGGCATGGTTTAAATTGTTATAGTCACTGAATTCTGATTAGCTAATTTGCTGCATCTCTTCTCGCAAAGAAGATGATGCCATGCCTTATCTTCTGTTTGGTCTCAAAATCATAAACTGGGTAATGCCAGGAGAGCTGATTAGTCTGAATCAAAACCAGATACTGAATGGAACACAGAGCTGAGAAGCAAGGCAAAACTCAGAGTTTGTATAAGTACACAAGTGTCTAATCTTTTCAAGAACAAATAGGAAAAAAGCCAGAATCTACAATTCTTTTTATGCTTGAAATTTTCCTATTCCCATGATCATCATCCATTTAGTTCATTCATTTTGTTTGGGCCTCCACATAATGTGAGTTTGTGCTATGAAATAGATCAAAAAGACACTTGCAAAAATTATTGGACTAATAGCTGAAAGTTCACTATGCTGGTATTTCCCTTTGTGTCCATTACTGTGAATTTCCAATGATGAGAACATCATCCCATTTAATAAATGCAACCAGTATTTGTATTCAAGCAGGGCTTCTTGCCCTTGCTCCTGTGTCCATACAGGGAGGGCTGGGCACTGCTGCCCCATCTCTTGGTGTGTTGGGGTTAGTCACCCAGAGACCAGGGAGGTGGAATGACCTTCACTGCCACTCACTTATCTCTGCTATCACCAGCTTGCTCTCCCCTTCACCTGCTGCAATTCAGGCTTTCCATGACTTTTAGGCCATCACTATTGATTCCATGACTATTTTGAGCTACCGATGGTGGTTTTTTACCCTTTGGAAATCATTCACATGAGATATTGGTGCTGATTGTCCTGGTTATTTCCATTTTTGGTCTTGTTCTATCTTGTTCTCTTTTATCTCAAGTACTGACTTTACCACTCCTGCTTTGATGGTTTCTGACGAAAATGCTGCTTTTATCATCTTTCCATCCCCTTTAGCATTTAATTCATCACTGGCTTTTCTCATCCCCTCATACCAATGTATTTCAGGGATCCATTCCGAAGATGGATCCATCCTAATGATACCCACACATCCTTGGCTGCAGTGATCCTCTATCCAGGATCTTCTCCGATAATTCTTTTTCCTTTTTCATTTGTAAACAAATTTTGGAGATTTAAGCTTTTGATCTGCTCCTTGCTAGGGGAAGGGGTTTTTTGTTCACCAGTTTCTCATCCTCAACATTCTTCTTGAAATATCATTCATCCTCTTCAGATTGCTTCCTTCTTAGCTGACCAGAGCTTTCATAAGTAGTAGTTACAGGGTAAAATACCAACATAACATTTTCCAGTGGCCAGATCCTGCAAACCAGTCATCTGTTATCATACAGTTTTTTGGCAAAAAAAAAAAAAATCTATGGTGACTTTAGAAACTGATAGACAGAATTAAAGTGTACTGAAGAATTTCTTTATGCAGATACAGGTTTTACCTGATGGCTCTGCTTTGTAAACTGCCCTGTCTTTTTTAATACATTGTCCTTAGCTGAAGTAAACATATTTTTTGCATTGCTTATTATTTTTGTGAGCAGTAACTAACATGTGATTTAAATGATCAATTTATAACTCTCTGAGGTTTCTACCTTATTTTATGGTGATTTATTTTTGTGTAGAATGTCCTTTTACTGCAACTGACATTTCAAGAGCGTATTGCAATCTCTGGAGTCCTTGAACGATTTCCAAGCCGTGAGCCTGCTGGGGTTTAAGCCAGTTTGGAAATCTGTGTGTTGGGTTGATGAATTATAGTCCATGTAGTGAGCACTCAGCCTCCACAAGGTTCATGGCATCTTCACCTTTAAGTATCTAATTTATGTAGAAATGCCAATAAATTATTTAGAAGGGCATGCTTGCTGATATCAGCAGTTCTGGAGCAACTAAAAATGGAATGACTTTGAAAATCATTGGAAATGTTGGCAGATCTTCAACAATTCTTTCTGGGTTCTGGCTATTAAATATTTGAGAAGAAAAAGACTGTTTTTCCTTCTTTTCCCCAAGATTTTCTTATGAGATTTTTATGAATTTATCAGATTGTTCTTGGAATAAAGTCCACCTTGATTCTGGAAATGCGTGTGTCCCAGAAGCGTATGAGAGGACAGTGAATGTTCAATATAATAAAAATATAAAAGAACTTCTTCCTTTCTTCCTGGCTCATTAAGGATTTGTTCCTGAGTTTTCAGAAACCTGAAGTATCTACCAATAAACTAAACACTGTAATGGCCTGTTCAGTGATGGGAGAACACGCTCTGACATCTCTGCCCTGTTCTGCTCTGTTGGGCTGCAGATTGAGTTGGACACTTGATGGTCCTGAGCTGAACTCAAAACTTTCCTCTAGGACTTTGTTGTAGTTTGGTTGGGTTTTGGGTTTTTTTGCTTCTGGCACAAGTCAGAGCCACACCGAGGAGTTGCTCCAGTAAGGAAAAGGAAGTCCCTCTGCCTGGCCCAGGCCATGCTTAGTTTCTTCAAATAGGCACATGTATAGGGGCCAGGCAAGGACCCAGATTAGCACAACATGCAGTTGATGATGTAGGAATTTGACCTGAAAGCCCAAGTAATCCTGCTGAAGAACTGCAAATGTTGACTCTTCAGGTTAAATATCTAAATCTGTCTGAAGGTGTCTATTGAAACAGCAGTGTTTTTACAAGTGCTGAACACCTAAGTTCTTTATTAAATCAACAGGAATTCGAAAATCGCCTTGTAGACACAGGGGGATAAAATTAACATTTATTAATGTACAGGCTTACAAGAATCTGCTTTAGACGAGAAGAGGGAGCAAAACCCAGTTGTGGCATATCTTCACTTGGGTTTTATAAGATACCACTAGTCAGAGGAACATTTGCAATCTCTCTCTCTCTCTCCTTCCCTCAAAACTTCTCTGCCCCTCCATAGAGGTATCCCTGAAAGCAGAAAAAAACAGGGAAAGGAAAGATGACATGAAAATAGAGCTTGACTAATCATTATTTGATTGCAAATGCAAATTGTCATTGCACTGTTATGTTAGATTAATAAAAGGTGGGTGTTGCTGTGCAGCCACCCCTTTGGGTGGCTGTTCAGACCCAGGGCTTCTGCCTTCTGCATCTCTCCAAAAGCCAGGGCATTATTTAGCCACCTATTCTAAAAAGAAACATGCCTGTATGGAAGGTGATTTTCTTTCAACTGTAAGTTTATACCATATAAGCAGTCAGTGAAAACTGAACTTCAATTTTAGCTTTGTGCACAAATGAGAAAACAAGCTGTACTGCAGGTAATATTTTACAGGAATATGACTCTATATTGATTTTCTTTAAGCCTGAAATTCACTGGAGTAGTGGTGCAACTTTGTTCTTAGCTAAGATCTGTTTATCTAAAATTTTATGACTAATTTTTCCTTTTAAATTTTTTTAAAATTATTTATTTGCAAAGCCTAATTGAATTTTACAAACAGGATTAGATCTTTAAAAACTGGAGCATTGCTGGTAATGATTATGGAAGTCCAAACTAAAGCAATTTTCTGTTATTCACAGTGACAGCACAGCGAGCTCCTTTCAAAGGGCATCATGTGCAAACAGCTGTTACCTTAGCATGGAGCTGGCTTAGGACCTTACAGCAATTTGAAAAGCTGGTGGGTTTTCATCTGAAAGAGTAACTTTGGGACACAGAGACTGTTTTTTTGTGTGTGAACAGACACTGCTAGGGAGGGGAGCAATGAGCATTGTCACTATGGCAGGTAGTGCCACCTGCTTAGACTTTGGTGCTGTACTGGCAGCTGCCAATTTCTGCACGCATGTGTGGCTCATTGCCTGTTTCAAAGGAGATATCCATCACATCTATGCAAGAGTCTTATTTTAACCAGTAAACGTATGGTGAGCATAGTTGTTT
>JAOXXN010000395.1:6588955-6602272 GCA_026770055.1 Myrmophylax atrothorax
TTGGCACCTGAAAGAGCAAGGAAATATCCTTTGTCCAGCTCTGCAGTAGAGCAATTTGTTTGTTCACAATAGTTATGTATAAATGTGTACTCTACACCGTTACAAAAAGGTGGGGTTTTACAGAAGGGAGAAAGGCTGCCTGTTTGCCTTGTCTGGCCACTGCCTTTAGGGTACAGAGAGGTCATCTGGGGGAACAAAAGGATTAGGTCTGCCTGGAATCAAGCAGGTATGCTGAGGTGGAAAAGGAGCTCCTGGTGCGCTGGCCACTCACCCATGTGCATGCAATGAACAATATTGCAGGAGGCGTGTGAGAAAAGCACCTGCTGTTGGCCTGTAGCTGAGATGTTGGAAAGAAAGGTGAGCACCCAAAGGTGACTGAAACTTCTTGACCCATCAAGCAGCCTCTGAGCATTGCTGCAGTCAAGAGTAAGCTTGAAGGGAAGGAGGAAAAACAGGCAGTGAGGTCTGGTCCTTGTTCCTTTCCATTTGCATTTTCTTGGTTTCTGGAGATCTTTGTTCTTTTTGTCTTCTGGAGAGCCAGGTTTTGTCAGTTCAGCCCATGTTGATTTGGTACACTCAGTTCAAGAATGAAGTGCAGGCAGATCTCAAACCTGGGGCTCCTCCCATGCCTTTAGTGTTGAACCAAAACCAGAATGGACATGGTTTCCATTTGGTGCTCTCAGTATGTAGTTTTGATGTTTGAATGCTGAGTTTCTGACTTGGCACTCAGATCACAACTCCTTGTGCCCCCTGCACTGCTGCTGTGCTGACATTTGGGTCTGCTGGCATGGGGGACATGAATGCCCAAAATGTTGTGGCACATGCTCAATCCAGTCCTTCCATAAACCCAAGGAGGCCTTGAGGTCCCTGCAGCGAGTGTGGACACAACTTGTGTCCACCACCTGGCTTAGACACCCTGAGACACAGTTAGAGACTGCTCAGGACAGGGTGGGCTGGCTGAGATCCCGCAATTGCGTGTTTTCCTCCATAAATATCTCCATTAGGACCAGAGGAATGGGACAGGTATTCTTAACAAGCACTCTGACATACCTGTCTGTTAGAGGAGAGCTCAGCAAATCTAATTTTTTTAACTAAAATTCATTGATTGTTTTATTTAGTTACTTGTGTTCTGCCCAGTTCTATGGCTGAGAATAGTGTGGTCCATGGTTCACTACAGGACATATTGCTCCTACTACAGCCCTCTGCAGGGTACAGTAAGGGAATCTCACCTAATGCTTCAGGGTGCTGCCTCTCCCTCCTCCTCCTTATGAGGAGTTTGAGTGTTGTGAGGGTATAGAGGTGATGCAGCTCATACACTGGTTGTCTTCATCCTGTGCAAAAAGAGGGAATAAGATGGGCTTCCCACTCTACTTCTTCCCAAATCTCCAGCACAGATGTTTGTTTGTACCTGTCCTTATCCCCTCATGGAGGGGAAGAGGGTGTCCATGAATGTCAGGGAGGCATTTGGGAAAGAGCTCCTGAAAGAGCTGTAACTGTGGGGCTGTTTGTGGGCTCTGACCTCCTGCTCTGCTCTGCCTGACCTCCCTGGTATCCAGTTCTGGGGACTTACACCATGGTGGAAACTAAATGGAACCATTTCCTTGGGTTCTTGCCATCTATATTTTCCATTTTAATTAATAGATTTATGCAGAATAACTTGGCATAATGCTGTCACACAGAGGGATTTGGCTGAGGACTTGTGTTACTGTGTTTTGGTATTTGGAAGCCACATTGACCAGTGTGATTGAAACCTCACCCAGACTTGAAGAATATAATTTAATTAGGTTAAAATGATAGTTTGTATTGAAACACCTTTTAGTGGAACAAAATAATGTTCATAGGTTATTTTCTATCATCTCATCCAACACAGGGATATCAATTTAGTATAGTAAATAATTTTTCCCCTCTAATAATTGCCTTCAAAGTATGATGCTACTTTTCGAATCATGAGGGCTTAGTGTGAGTTTAGCACTAAACAGTGTTAAAATAGCTAAGACTGCAAGACGCCAGTAGGCCTCAGATAAGGCGATAACTGTAGTGAGGAGAGATGCTGAAACACACATTTCTGCTGTGGAAACACTCAGAATGTAGCCTCATGTTTTCTTTGAAAGAACAAATGTATTTAAAGCTGATTGAAAGGTTTCCTTGAAAATATTATTTCAGAAAAAAATCAAATGTTGAAAACAAATTCTTCATAGAAGGTAACTGCTTGTCATAACAAAAAAAAAATGCAGTTGATAGGAGGAAAGAAGGAATGTATTAAACAAAATTGTTGGTTTTAGTTTTTCTCTAAAATTTTCAGCTTTATATTTCCATGTTTGCAAATAAAACTGAATATTCTTCACTAATAATTAGAACTAGTATGGGTCAGCTGTGCAACATCTAAGGATTTAGGGTTGTATCTCATAGACTTTTCAAACATATTTCTGCAAACAAGTGTCTAATTCCCATGGAGCATCTTTAGAGAATTTCTGAAGTAATGTGTGTAAGCCCTTAAAACATTAAATACCTTTCTTGGTTCTGCATAACAGTTTTTAAGGAAATAAAAATATAAGCTGTGAAAACTTGGCAATTTAAAATAATTTTTTTTAATGTAACTAATCATTTCATGAATTTTTTTGTGTTAAATAGCTTTAATATTCTTTGAATAGTCAACATTATATATCACTGTGACATCTGTAAGTCTGTTTTTTCCTGATTTTAAAAATCTTTTTTGATCACGTTGTGTCTGAAAATGTGTTTTGAACCATGTCTTGGTCTTTTTGTAGTTGTTGAGACAAGGCATAAATAACAAGGAGATTTCTGTTAATGAACCATTAGATCATCCTTTGATAACAGCAACAATGAAAAAGGACTTGTGTGTGACAGTAAACCTAATGTTTCCAAATGAGATACTTGCATGACACTATTCACTGTTGCTGTACTTTCAGATACATTTCAAAGTTGAATTAATGGCAGTTTGGGTTTGAATGTTTTGCAGTCGAAGATAACAGCTTGTCTCAGAAGAAGAAGATAACAGTGGAAGATCTCTTCAGTGATGATTTCAAAATTCATGACCCAGAGGCTAAATGGATAACTGGTGAGTGAGGCAAGAACATTTTGCAGTTTCTTTGCTGTGCTTTCTTGCTCCCTGGGCCTTTCTTTTTTATGACATTCTTTATTACCTCAGTTCTTTATTTTGATTCTGAAATTATAGAATCAAGGAGTGGTTGGAGTTGGAAGGGTCCTCTGGAAATAATCTTGTCCAACTCCCTGCTCAAGTAAGGGCAGCTAGAGCTGGTTGCCCAAGATCATACCCTCAAATTCCTATTTTAAATCCTCAAATTCCTATTCCAGTTTTCCTCTTCTTTAACATGAAAACAGCACTGCTGTTTTAACTTTTTCCTAGGGTTCTCCAGTGGGCTCGTAGATAGACATCAAAAGCTACAGCCTTTGCCTCAAAGACCTTCCAGGATTCAATAAGTGATGTAGCGCATGGTTGGAATCAATGGTTGGAACACTGTCATTATTATTTCACCATAAACAAAACTGCAGGTTTATATTCCCTCATCAAAACTTTTTTTTTCCTGGCAGAGAGGTGAAGCATTGCTAAGCAACAGGCAAACAGTGGTCCAGCAGCAGCTGGTCTGGGGCTTGCACACAAGCCATGTGCTCTTTTTCTCCTCTGCTGCCTTATATTTTCCAGTCAGGGGAAAACCAAATAATAGTTGAATTAATGCATGTTTTATTTGCTGGAGTGGAGCTACTTTTGGGGATGTAGATTCTAACTCTCACTGGAAATTGCTGCAGTCAGAACAAGCTTTGGCAAGAATAAAATGATTTGTGGTAGGCTGTTCATGTAAGTTCCCGTCCAAGTCCTATTATCACGGAAGTTATTAGTTTTTCTTTTGAATTTAATGGGGAACTAGATCAAATTCTTCCTTGTGTTTGGCTTTTCTTGTCTGCTATGCCCATTGGGAACAATTTTAATACCTGTAATGAAAAAAACAGAGTGTTAAAGGGTAGTGCTGAGTTAACACATTCCTCAGCTGTGAATTCTCCCACCCACTCGAGCAGAGGGGAAAGCAGTTGCAGACGATACACACCTTCAAAAACACACCTGCCAGTGGGCAGGGGCTCTTTTTCAGGCTGTATTCTCTGTCAGGGAGAACATGCTCCTCATAACCACTTTCTGAGAATAATAATGGAAATCTTGTCTGCATTGCAGTTCAGAGATTTCTGTCTAGCATCCTTTTCCTTTTAGCATGGATATCCCCAATGGCCTTAATGAAGGAAAAGGTGTTTTACTGAGACCTTGACTACTATTTTCCTGGTTTACTGGTGTATAGCAAATAGAGTATAGTGGAGGGGAAAATAATGAATTAAGTAAACTTCTTCAGGAACAGAGAATGAGGTATTGCCATAGAGATGGGCATAATATTCCCTCCACTGATGAGTATCACTTGATGTGGATATAAGGCTTATTTTCCACAGAACTGCAATCTTCTGTGAAAAACATTGCATTTCCCATGCTGTTCCAATTACAGTCAAATATAAAGTCATACAAACTTTTATTAAGACTGCAGTCCTGGCCTTTTTAAAATCCTGTCACGTCCCCTTACTGACTCCAGTGCAGTCTTGCCACGTCTGAAATTACTAATACTGTTTTTGTGAAGGACAAAACACCAAGTCATATTGTACAAACATATGTAGATATTTTGGAATTACATGTTCTATTGCTTTGATATGGGCAACCACTGACACTGCTCTTAATAAGTCTAGAGGAATTTTATTAAGCCAAAAGATCTTCTGTAGATTTACCCAAGGGTGACTTTGCATTTAAGGGCAAGATCTAATTTGCAATGTCAATCATCCAATGACCCAAAGCCATTTTACAACATTAATTGCTTTTCTGTATTATATTTGCTTTTCACAGCTCTCTCTAGCTAAGTGGTGAAATCTTGATTAAGTCCCTGATAAGTAAGAGAAAAGGGCAGTAGCCAGATTCCTAAGCACACTTTGCTATTGGTCTCTTAGTCTCAGTTTTCAGAATGTAAAAGACTCTGAAGGTGCCAGAGCCTTAACTTAGTATAAGAAAAATTCTGTAATTTTAAAATGCGTATTTTAAAATCACATATTTAAAATTGCATATCCACTCACAAACTGAGTTGACGCTTTGTGTTAAAATATGAGTAACTGTTGTGTATCCTTCTCTTTCTTCTGCTGTTAATTATATAGCAAAATATTATGGTCATTCAGAGATGCACAAATTTCAGTCCTTTTGGCCCTTCAAAGCTCTGTTTCCTTCCTTTGCCTCTACATTATTGCAGGTGACAGGAGACCGGTGGCCTTGCCAAAGATGAAGCATGCAGGTTGTTTAGGAGTATTTGAATCATCTGAGGGATTTGTTCCCAAAATAGATCAGTCACTAAAATATCTGTGTTCTTCCCAATGTGCAAGGAGCTGATTCAAACACTCTGAAGAAAAAAGATCTTTCCTTTGTCTTGAATGAGTCTTAGAGCAAGTATTAAAATAAATAAAATACTTGTATTCTGGGTGACACTTAAAAAATGCTGAAAATTCCCTGAAATTGATGGGATGAGCTCATGTTTAAGTATTTTCTTGGTTCTCAATGTGCAAGTGAAAAAATGACATATTTCTAATCAATAGCTTTGTGTCATTCCACCGATTTTAGCTGGCTAAAGAAAAGAGAATCAGTCTCAAAACTGACATAACTGCACTTTCAATGTAAAGATTACAGGCTTTGTCGCAGCTTTCAGTCTCAACTTGTGGCTCATTTGTGGGTATGTTTGCACCTTTATTAGAATTGCAATCAAATTTACTTGCACAAAGTTGGAAAGTTGAACCTCTTAGAATTTCTGTCATACTGCTGTAATTTCAAATTCCAGTTTGCATTTCTATTCAGTGCTTTAGGGAGAGGAAAGAATATTTTGATTAATTAGCTGCTGTCTTCTACTGCCCTGACCATTCTTTGTCACTGGCTCTGTTAAGAGGGGAGCAATGCATTCCTAGAGCATGTAGTGACAGGATGAGGGAAAATGGCTTCAAACAGGAAGAGAGTAGGTTTGGATTAGATATTGGGAAGAAATTCTTTACTGTGAGGGTGCTGAGGCACTGAAACAAGTTGCCTAGAGAAGCTGTGGATTCTTCATCCCTGGAAGTGTTCAAGACCAGGTTGGATGGGGCTCTGTTATACTGTAGTAGGCGTAAAGCATTGAGGTGCAGGAAGTTTGAGATTGTGCTGGCGATTAAATGGCACCCTCTTGACCTGCAGAATAAGTGCAAAGTGTCTGAGCTGTGTCTCTGTTCCAGCCCCATTCATCCTGTGCATTCTTCTGTGCTCTTCTCCTCATCACTCAGTGCCTCACACTCCATGCCGTTCTATTGCTGTTCTATTGCATCCTCTGTTGTGAACTTCCCTTTCCTGTACAACTAGAATTAAATTGTCCATGTGTTAGGCATGCATATGAGCTCCAATCAGTGGCTCATTTCATACTGTGTATCTTAAATGTTGTATTTGAACATTTCCTTGTTTTCATATCCCCCTCTACAGCCTGTCAGGGGTGTCCCATGCCAGCCTTTAGTTAGCCCTCTCCCAGATGACAGGTGTCCTGCTCATTAGCGCAGTCCCTAACTGCTTAGCAGTTCTGCTCATGAGATCCACATTACCTTGTAATTACAGTTACTGGGCTTTTCCTGTAATTCCTCTCACACAGGATTTTAGCTCAGGTGCCTGAAAAGCTCAGTGGGATGCTGCAATGTTCCTGCAATGGTCCATAAAAACCAGGATAAAGAAAGCTGTCATAATTTTGTACTGAAGAGAAGTTCAGTCATCTGATTTCATAGTCATTACCTGGACCTGGCCTGAAAAGCCAGTTGGGTTATGAGTGCTGGTTTTGTGGTCCTGTAGAGCTGCAGTGATTCTTGTCAGCTGTGAATCCAATCCCCCGCATCTTGGGTACATTCCTTCTTCCCAGGGAGGGAGCATCATGCCCAGTGTCAAGGAAAGCCATAGACACTGAACCATATACTCCAGTTGTGGAGACTAATGCTCATCTTCTGTCTTTGTACTTAATGGCAAATACTGTGACTGATTGGATGCAACTTGCCATCATTAGGGGATATTTTCCTGCCTTCCTGTTGGCATCTTGCAAGACAGAGTGTATTTAACAGTGACTGTTGTCAGGATTTTGGGCTGTATGTTAGTGACTGGAAGTTTTAATTAGGACTGCATCTTTGTGCTAGACACTGGCCAGACACAGGGAGACAATCCTTGCAGAGGGGTTGGAGCCAAATGAGGAGAATAAAGGTTGGAATGAAGAGCACAATATATTCAAGAACACTGAGATACAGGACACAAAGGACGCATTCGGGGTCAAAGGAACTTTTAAAAATGTGAAAATCAAGCCTTGCTCTCCAAAGTATCTGCCCAACCACTTCACCTGCAATCCTGGCAAAATAGTATTTATTCCTATGAGAAACGAATAGTGGGTAAACTAGCAAAAGGCTCTGAATGACATCTTCAGAAATAGCTCAGTTATTTGAAAGCCTGCCACCCAGTGAAAACCAGGACCATGGTGTGCCCAGCTCTCCTCTGAGAATGGCAGCTGGGCTTTTATCTCAGAAGTCCCTTTGAACAATCCACTAATAACTAATACCTAAATATAATTAAGTAATTCTTTTATCTTTAATACCGAAGCGCGTATGTTTTGTTGCATGTTTTACTAATAACATCATAGAATCTCTAGGCTCTTTTAAAGCCTAATATTGAATTTAATGACCTAGAACTAATAAGTTTTATTTACCATGCTGAAAAAAGCATCATGTAGTAACTGAGGTAATTTATTTCAGTTTACCTTTAATAATGATGCTCAGATCAACCATACGTGGATAGCCCAAATGCCCCCAAGCCTCTTCTCTGCAGTGGAAATCCATTGCACTATATTGATAAAAGCATTGATGCATTTCAAATGATGCAGATGCATGTGGAGTAAATGAATTATTTATAGGTTGCTCTGCATAGATATTAAGAATTTTGTAAATGCTAATATTTTCCATTGTGAAAAAGGTTTGTGTTAAGGTGCTGCTTTGATAGCTCTTAAGACTGAAATTGCCCTGCTGGAGAGCTACAGCATGGCTGACTGGAGTGCAGGCTTCCCTGTGCTGCTCCTCCACAGAACAAAAGCTTTATGGAATCATTAAGGTTAGAGAAGGTCTCTAAGGTTCATCCAGTTCAACTGTTAACTCAGCACTGTCAAGTCCACCAGTAAACCATGTCCCTAACCACCACATGGACATGTTTTTGAACACTTCCAGGAATGGTGGCTCCACCACTTCCCTGGGCAGCCAGTTCCAGTGCTTGACTACCCTTTCAGTGAAGAAAGTTGTCCTAATGTTGAGCCTAAACCTGGCACAACTCAAGGCCATTTCCTCTTGTCCTATCACTTGATACTTGGGAGAAAAACCTCACTTGCACCTTACTACAACCTCCTGTCAGGTAGTTGTAGAGAGCAATTGATAACTGGCAAATGACCATCCAAACTATAAGGCAGCAAAGCCTTTCACTGGGCAAGGTTTGGGCTATTGGCATAAAAGAAAAACTCATCTTTCTGTTTGCCATCCAAGGAACAAAGCTGTCTTCCTTGGGCAGTACAGTTTGCAATCTTGTATGAGTGTTTCGAGTCTGTGTTAGGAGGGAGCTACAAGTCTATGCAGACATCCTTGAACCCTGGTGCTGCCAGAGGAAGGCCAAACACTTGTCCCAATTCTTGTCTTAATTTAAATGAATATAAGCTAGAAAATGCTCACAGGTGGTTTTGTTAGTATAAATCTGGTAAAAGCATAAAGAAAAGTGAGTTACTCTATCAGAATATTTGCCCGCCTTGTTAAATAGAAATACTAGTTCATTAATTTCAGTGTGTTTTAAATATGTGTTAGAAAGGCTTAAATGAATGAGTTTGCTGGTCTTAATGGTTCAAAGAAACCTTTCCCCACTTACAACGCTGGTCTGTCAAACCTCACATCCAACCTCATGACAACTTGTAAAGATGACCTTATGCCAAGGTAAAGACACCACCACTAAAGGAAAATACTGTGTGGACCAGAGGAAAATACAGGGGAAGAACCAAGAAGGCTCTTCTTGTTTACCACGTTACAGTTTTGCTGGGAATGGCCTTCAGCAGATTCATGAAGATTCATGAAGATACGGGTGTTAGTTAAGTGAGCTCATAGGTAGTGTTTGTGCCAGTGGATGTATCTGTGTACTGTAGAGCTGGTTTATTAGTATTCTTAATCTACATCCCTTCATGAAATGATATCTCAAGTTGCCAACAGAGCAGGTAAAAGGTCTTGCTCTGTCACAGCTGCCACATTGAGAAAGAAGTGAGGAAAATGTTAAACCATTGGAATCATAATTCTGATTTTAGACCCCATCCTTAATCATCTTCTTCAGGGATTCCTACATATCTGTGCTCTGAGAGCACTGAAAAGAAGTTGCCCTACTCCTGCCTTCCAGCTGCTGGGCAACTGCCCAAGTCCAGCAGTGACAGTAACCTGTTCACCAAAGACAGGAAACCCAGGAATTAATGGCTTTTTAACATACTATAATAGCCCATGGAGGAGAGCATTTCTGTCATGTAGCTGTTTTGTTCATTACTGCTAAAGAGAATGAAATGAGAAATCAATTTGGCGCTTTTAAAAATTAATGCAGTCTGCAGGAGCAAGCTGGGAAGGAGCTCAGTGCTGAGGCCTTGGCAGTGCCTCAGTGCCCTTTTCTCTGCAGTGCTGGAGTGGCGGTGGGGCATTTGTGCTGTTCTTGGACTGAGAAAATACTTCTTTGGTGTGTACAGCAGCTTCTGAATTTAGAAGGAGAAATATGCCGGAGAAAGTCTTGTTTGATAAAATTATTGCACCCTGGAAAAGAAGTAGTAACATTGTAATGGTCAAATAGGGGATTTCTTTGTGGTGTTTTTTTAGTAGTTTGAGGAGGTCAAGATTCAGTAATTTCTCCAGAGTCTGCTGAACACTGACCATTCCTTACTTGTCACTGACTGCTGTCAAGCCTCTGAGTCAAATGTACTCAAACATTCTTGAGGTACCAACATACGGCTTTAGTTACTGCACATCTAAATACCCACGTGCAGTAAAAGGTGGCCTCAGGCTTTCAGTGCAATAGCTTTCTATTTGTTATGTCTCTGCATTTTGCCAGGTTGAGTGAGGAGTCTGGCCCAGGGACAGGGCTGGTGGCACGGAGGTCACCTGGGAGAAGTGAGATGCGAGAGAATGAGTGGTGAGGATGGCACTAACAGTGTGATGTTGCACAGGGAAGACAGGCTGCAGTCACCTGGGGGAGAAACAGGGAGGATCTTGGGGGTGTTCCAGGCAGATCAGGAGATGGAGTTGTGCAGTGAGTGGAAATTACTTTGGAAGTCAGTAGTACCTGTGAAATGCTCCATGGCCTAAGATGAAGAGCTGGAAAACATGTTCAGTTGCTGAGGTAATATCAAAGGGAACAATTAGCAAAGCAGAAATGGCTGGAAGAGGCAGAAGAATTCCCTGGATTTCAATTCTACTTGTCGGAGTTCTGCTAACACCTACTCCCTAGGTGTTATCTAATATCTATATCTCCCTAATTCTATTCCCACTGATTTATTTGAAAATAAATCAGGAAAAATAGGCTTCCCTCCGAAAGGCAATGGGACTTTCTCAGTCTCACATGTTAGACCAGCAGGCTGGTTTTCTAGACTTTTTATGGCCATTAACAAAAACAGATTCCTCACTTTGATGTCTAGCCCAATTCCACTAAAATTAGTGTTTTTCTCTCAAAGTAGCTCAGAAGTGAGACAGTGCCTCCTGATGTGACTGTATGCCAGCAAGGAGCAATTTTGGGGAATAATTTGAAGTAGTAAGAGGTGTGTGAAAATTAGAACCACTTGGGCTTCTTTGTGTGTTAAACTTGTTTGTAGATTTGAGTAGAAATCCATGGGATTGTGGTAGAAGCTGCCCTCTTTCTCCTCCCCATCACCATGCTCTATGTTACACAAAGTTGAACCGCAGGGTTTCTGGGCTCGGTATTGCTGGTGGTGAGTGCAAAGCTGCTGAATTCAGAGCTGGGTCGTTTTACCTGCAAGCCAGGCAGATGTACTGCAATGGCACCTGCTTCACAGTGGGGAGCCTTTTGATTTAAAAAAAAAAAAAAAGCAGAACAGCAGGGATGGAAGTGGGAAGAAAACATCACACTGGCACAGGGAGCAGTAGCATCTGTGGGGGACTTTGAAGACGTGGCTCACAGCAGCGGTGTTTCTGCTGCTGAAGAAAAGAAGTGCACGTGGCAGTTCTGCCTGTGTCTGAACAGTTTGAATCCAGTTGGAGAGAAGATCCGGTTTTTATGTTGTCTTCAAAGTGACTTCAAACCAAAACCCTGCTTCTCTCAGAGCCAAAGGAAACACACTGGTTTGACGGGTTTAACTGGGAGAGGGATTAGGTGTTCTCTCAGTGGGTGTTAGTTAATAATCCAGGTGAACAGCTAGAGGTACACTGTGACACTGGTAGATACACTTCCGTGGTTAATACCTGCAAAGCAGGCAAGGGTGAGCTCCCAGCAGTTCCCAGACCCCTGGGAAAGGGCAACTGCTGTGACAAAAATTGTTTGTGATAAGCCTTAAAAAGGATGGTCATAATTGCAGCCCAGGTGGTTGAATTTGTACTGAAATAAAGTTGTGGTTTTTCCCTTTGACTCTTCAAAGGAGTGTAACACAAGCAAGAGCAAGGAGAGAAACAAGGAAGGCCATAGTCCTCCTGGCTGTTGGAGCAAGGAGGACACAGCAGAGGGTGTGTTCCCAGGGTCTGGGCAGTGTTTCACCATAAGAAGCATTGCTTTGAGAGGGAGTAAGAAATTTATTTCATTTAGATCCAGCACTGCTAAGAAAATCTGAGCAGATAGGTGAGAGATTCAGTTTTGAATTATGAGTACAGAAGATCAAGAATGAGAGTTTGCATGAACTTGCTGAAGGTTTTCCTTAACAGTCAGGCTGCTGTAAAGGTAGAAAAGTTTTGGGAAAGAGACACCTGAGAGATGTGAGCACCTAGGGAAAAACAGAGGGCAGAGATGAGGTGCATAATTTCAGGATTCACTGGGCAAAATGCACATTCAAAGGAGTACTGTAAATGGGTGATGGAGGAAGGAGAGCTCTTCAGGGTGTTTGGGCCTCTTGTTAGTCCACTGATTCCAATTACTACACACTGTTGGTACCTTCAGCAGTGATTTCCAGAAATGTTTATGTCTCTCAACACAGTCCGTCTCTCTATTCTCTAGGAGACAAATTGCTTAATTTTAGGGGGTTTTGTTTTGTTTTGTGGGGTTTTTGGGGGGGTGTTAGTTGGGATTTTTTTTATTTTAATCAAGGCAGTTTTCCATTTTTCACACTGCTCTGCCAGATTTTGATTCTTTCCTGAAGATTTTTGCTTGGTGCAAATCACATTTTCCAGACTCAGTAGCTTTCCCTGAGCTTGCTCTTCTGACTTGGACACTTGTTGAACATGGAATGCTTACCAAGGATTAATTAGACCAGTATGTATTCTGCTTGTTCCTTTTAATGAACATTAAATAAGTATATGCTGAGATACCATAATTAAATAATTTGAAGACAGGAAATACTGTATTTCTAGTGATTAAACTTTATATCAGATCTCTTTAACTGGAAATTTAGCAGGCAAAGATTTACTTATCTAAGAAAAAAGTCCCTGGTGAGTTTGGATCTCCTGACTGTATTAAGCTGTTGAATGTATGAAAAGCATTACTTTATTTTTCTTACGAGAAATAGTACCAGACTTATATAATTCATTAAAAGAAATTTAGAATGAGATAATTATCATTGATCAAGGGAATATAGTTATACTTTAAAATCTCTCATCAGTGGAAATTCAGTTAAGAACAGGAGACCAAAGGTTTGCCCAGCCCAAAATCCTGGCTCCACAGGAGGCTGCTATATGTGTGCGCACAAGGACGAGCAAGAGGGCAGTGAACTGCATGAACTTTTTAGGTCAGACCCTCTTGTATATTTTCTGTTTAGTATCCCAAAATATTTTTCTCTTCCAAGATGCTTGCCAGGTGTCCTCCAGAGTCTCTTGCATCCACCATGTCTTTCATCAGCTGGTTTCACAGACCTAAGACCTGTCGCATGACAAAGGATGCTTGGGAGCTTGCTCCTATTTGCTTTGTTTGATCAGTACTTTGGATGAACGTTTTCCATCTCTAGTATGTTAATTTAGAGAGGACAAGATGGAATTATATACAAGGATTACCCAGAAGTATCAGAG
>JAOXXN010000395.1:6602814-6622650 GCA_026770055.1 Myrmophylax atrothorax
AGTTTCATGGCACTTGAAGACAAGTAGTGTAATGTAATATAATTTCTTTAACACTAAAGAAAAGCCAGATGATTTTGCAGTGTGTTAGAGAAAATAAAATCCTTAGGCATCACCTGTACCAAACCATGCCACACTGAGTATTCCTGGTGTCATAAAGTCATGGGATCCAGGTCCCCAGAAGGACTTCACAGTTTCATGTGAAACCAGCACTACATCTATACATATGCTCAGTTTTAAAACTGATTACTTGCTGACTTATCTTTCCATTGTCAGTAATCAGGAAAAATCTTGATAGAAAATAAGATGATCCTTAAGTGATCCTGAGACAGACATGGCCCTGCATGGTGAGAAACAGTCACAGAATCACAGAATATTCTGAGTTGGAAGGGACCCACAAGGATCATGGGGTCCAGCTCTTAAGTAAATGGCACATATGGGGACTGAACCCAGAACCTTGGCCCCTGATTATCAGAGTACAGCACCTTTAAAAACCACTTCTAGTCTTGTGCTTAGCAGGAAAAGAACTCCAGGTAAGACACAAGGGTGAAGAGATGAATGAAGGAAAACAAATTGCAAGGAAAAAGAGCGTGGGAAATAACTCCCTAGAACATTTGATTGATGAAGACAAAGTGCTGAATGTGTAACCAGGTGTGTGTGTGGCTTGTATGGCTGGACAGGGAGTTTACCTTCACAGCATTGAGAGCTGGGTATGATACCAAGTTTTCGTTTTACTGCTGAACTTAAAGTCGCAGTTTCTGGGGACAGGTGACACACAAAAATACTCTACTTTATTTATTACACTGCTTTTTTGAATCAAATTTTTAGTACTCATAAGTATTATCACAATTATTTCTAAATGGTCCTTCAAACGTTAAGCTTATTTGGATGGTAAGTGGAGAGAAGCCAATGCTTCATTCCATTACAGTAGATATTTTAAAAATACCGTGTTCCTTTGAAATCTTATATCTGATTTCCAATGCTTAAGTTTCATAATAATTCACAAAATCTGTATAATTACCTTCAAAACATTGTAACTTTTCAGGGAAGGCAGGATGTCTTGAATGGATAAAAGTGAACAAAGTCTAGTATGATGCTTAAGCTAAGAAAATTTTAAAAATGTTTCAGTTCAGAAGCATTTTGCCCAAAAGTTTGGCTCTATTGTATAAATGATTGTTATTTTGGCATGCATCGGACCTAATAAAAATGAAACTGTACAATGAAGGGGTGGTGAATCCAGCAGTTCAGAGAGACTTTGGTCTCATTGCAATTATGATCCATGTGGTCATTTATGCAGACTAAGCCATTCCAGGGTCTGCTTGAAAGTGTTGGCCTTGCCATTCTCGCACTGTAGGAATATATGAATACCCTGGTACCTTCAGGCAGGCTGAGAAGAACCACCAAGATTTGAACAAACACATAAAATCCACAAATTCTGCCCAGACAGTGTCCAGAAATTTTTCTAATACCCTTAATTGGTTATCACCCTAATAAACACTTATTCTCTAGTCAGCAGTCAATTTTCCTATTTCCTGGTGGACAAGAGCCCATACCCAAACCTGCTCCTGCAGCTGGCTCTGGATGCTGTCCCAGCTGGAAGCATCAGGAGAAAGCAGAGCCAGCAAGGGCTGAGCTGGCCCATCGCCCCACGTTATTGTGGGGTTAATGCACATGTGCTGGTCCGTGGGAAGCTGTTTCCACTGTTTGTTATTGCTACAGTTGGTGGACTGACTCATTTTACATGAAAATTTTCTTGGAATACTCATGCATAAGCCAAGAACCTTGTTAATAATTTGGAGGTATCTTTTCCTTTCTTATTTGCCTTCCCAGAGGAGTGTGAGCTGTCAACTGTGACATCAAAAATGCCTTGAAATACTTATTCAAAATATCCCCAAGAGAAAATATGTACAGATATATGTGTGTTCCATGTGTTCCATATTTTCCTTCTCCTGGATGTTAATTCCAGGGGCAGCATTTGTGAGAGTTTGCTATTTTTGCCTTTAACTGATATTAAACTCGGCGGCATGCAAAAGATATGGCCTTAAAACAAATTAACTTTTAAATAAAACCATGTTCTTTATTTATTTTCTATTTTTAATGCCTCACAAAGAAGATATTTCTAGAACTTGCATCTCAAAGAAATATACTTTTAGTACTATATACCAATATTTACAATATTCCTGATCCTTTTTCCTAATGGGCACAGAATTGCTAATTTAGCTAAATGATCAAGCCAGAAGAGAATGAATATAAAAACAGGAGAGAGATTATTAGAGTTTCATTGTTTCTATTTATTTGCTTTCCTTCTCCTAGGGCAGGCAACAGAGAACGTGTAATCGATTTTCTGTTGCAATCAACTTTTTTAGGGGAAACAATATTTAACCATACTCAGGAGAGAACAATACTGAAAAGAGCATGGTTTTATCAAGTTTGAGGGACATTATCACCTTGATCACTGCAGTGAGCCTGTGTTGCTCTGTGTGAAAAAGACAGATTGTAGTGGGAATAGACACGTCCAGAGAAGAATAAAGGCCATGACTGACAAATGGAAATGCATAATAAAAAGAATTGCCCTGAGTGATAAAGAAACTATGTAGGGATAAATAAAAAAAATGTTGAGAAGTCAAAATCTTTTCACTGAATAAGGGCATTCTTTGGTTTTAATGTCATTTACTGAAAGTTGTTAGCTCATTGAGGAGATATTATTGGACAAAAAGTTGATAAGAACTGGAAGAAAGGAGTATTCATTCTTACCCTTAAACCAAGTGTTTATATCAGCTGTTTTACTTCTGCACCAGCATCAGCATGTTTGCCCTCTTAGCAACAAACCACTGGTGATTCAAGAGCAACGTCACAGAGGGCAGGAAGTGATCCATGATGTCAGTTCAATGGTGGAGAGAGGAAAAGGAATAAGTGAAATAAGGAATTCAGGAATCATTTCTGGGGTCTGGTATGGGACTCCTTGTCATTGCAGGCAAGCCTAGGTGATGTGAGATGTTAAGGGGAAGCTACTCACTCATCATAGAGCCATAGAATGTTTTGAGTTGGAAGGGATCTTAAATATTATCTAGTTACAAATCCTGCTGCTACAGAAAGTGACATATTCCTCTAAACCAAATTGCTCAGAGTTCCAGCCAACCTGGACTTGAACATTTCCAGGGATGGGCCATTCTCAGAGTAACCTGTTCCACTGCATCACCCCCCTACTCAGCTGACACTATTTTTTCCATTCCCTCATCAGCTGGGTTAAAAATGATGAGATTATGTATAATGGCCAAATGCTCCTCTGGTAATGGTTCCCTTGCAGCTGCGTGCAGGAAGACTGTTCTCCTCCAGGAGCCATTCCTTGCCAGTCCATTGCCCAGCAGTGCCTCTGGTTATTTATTACTGGTTCTCTGCAAGTGTTCGGTGTTTCCATCGGCTCTGTAATATGGTGCCCTCTTGTGACCAGTCCAAACCCAAGTAATCATGCACTGGTAACCAAAATGTGTAGGGTATTGGATTTTATGTCTTACCTGCCTTGATTTTCAAAAGCCTGAAGTCAGGGTGATGGCCATGGCTCTGACAGGCTCCTCATACAGCACATTCGTAGCTCACCAGACACATCTGAAATGACAGAGTGACAAAAGGGATTGTGAAATATTGCATGCAAAGATAATTAAAACTTTACCTGAAGCTGTATACACAGCTTGTTAATATACAACGATCTCATTCAGTCTGTATGGAAATTTAAGTACTGTGCCCACAATAATGAGAAGGGAAAAAAAATCCAAAATACTTTATAACTTCTGTCTCTCCATCATGGCCGCTAACAAGTCTAATTGGGTTAGGGGCAAAGAGGAGGCGACAAGGGAATGCACAGAGGAATTAAGAAAGCAAGCTGTGGGGTCACATTTTAATGAAAATTTATCCATGAATTCCTTTTTTTCTCAGTGTCAAATGGATTATTACGTTTAGGTGTAATGCTTTGGGTTATGCACTCCCCTGTGTGAAGCCAAACTAAATGAGGCAGATAAGACCTGGTGCATTTGGAAGAGAAGATGGGGGTCACTGAGTGATGCTGCACTGCCCTGGGTGAGAACCAGGGAATGCTTGGAGCAAGTTTTCCTGCATGGAACAGGAAAAGTGGGTAAGACCAAACAGGAATGATAGCCTGGGCTCTCATCTGAGGTAGTAACTACAGCGGCAAAAGCCGTGGAGGTTTTATATTCTCAGTAAAATCTGTGCCACTGTGTATTTGGAGCTACACACCACACAATGCCAGTCACATCCTGGAGCTGGAATAAGCTGATTCATGCTACCTGTTTTCTGAGCTTTGTTCTTCTCTTCAGTTGTATGATGAGGCCATGAAAAATATATGGGGTGTGGATAAAGGCATCAGGGACCATTTTCTGGAAAAATAGTTGTTTGGGGTTAAATTGCTTTTGGCTTGTGTTGAATGTGAGATGTTTCTGGCAGGGAATCAAAGGGCTGAATGTAATCTGCCATCTCCAGCTGTCCTGTAACCCGGGGGTCATCTGCACTTTTCCAGCTATAACGTTTAGGGTTTGAAAAGCATATACCATGAACCCTGCTGAACATGAGAAGGAGATGGCAGAGAATTTTTGAGGAAGATTTCTCAGCTCTGGAATACACGAAAGTCATCTCAGTGTGCTGCGAAGCCCCCACACTGCTGTCAGTCCTTTCGGAGAGATAAACTGAGGGCAGTGAGGGACGAGGTGTTCGGTCTTACTGTTGTTGTTGTTAGGATTTTACAGTAGTTTTGTAATCAAACTGGTTTGCCCTGCATGGAATAAAAATGGATTTAGATCAGGCAATTTCTCATTCATTTTTCCCCTAATTGTAGCGTATTTCTTTTCCCCCCTCCATGCATTACAAAAGCAGACAGAAGCAGGGAAGGGAGTTATTTGAAGTCGTAACAAGTTCTTGGTTTCTCACATGGCTTTCAGCTTTTCAAGCTTATGCCACTGAGCCATGATCTGAGCCTACAGAGTTTGCAGATTGGGGATTTTGGAGGGAAGTTCAGTCTCACAGATGAGGCAGCAGCAGAATTATACCTGCTTCCAAATTTGGGACCAAAATTTCAAAGGTGTGCTCTGCCCAGATTTCAGTCTTGGTGAGATCTTCTCTCACTGATATGGAATATATATTTTTTTTAATTTGAATCTTGAAAGATTTGGGATTAGATAAAAAAGAGAAACACTGGCATTACTGATTTTCATGGTTTTATTTTTTCCCAAGACTCGGTCTTTGAGCTCTTGACAAGTTAATTTACAAGGATGCATGCTGATATGGGAATTATCCTCAGCTATAATTGTGTTTTATTTTACTGGTAATACTGTAAAAACACTATATTGGTGCACCAAGTGCAACTGCACTGAGATGATGAGCAATTAAAACCACTTCTTGCATAATAAAGCACATTCTATCATGTTTCACTTACTTAATATACCAATGCAATGTGTTATACAGCATTTAGCTAAATTATGGTAAATCACCTACTTAAAGAAGTTTTTCTTTCAGCCTCACATGTGGAAAAAAATCCTGGGAACAGTAAAAGGATAATGACCCATAATGCTAGAAAGCTAAAAATGGGATTTCAGTTGTCTCCTGAAATTAAAGGCTGTAGTGATGTTGTAAAAGGCAAGCTGTTCTCTGTTCCCTGTTGCTCCTTGTGTCAGCATCACAGAGTCTAATAGATTCTTACTTATTTCTGCCAGAGTAGTGAGGCAAGAGAAGATGGAGTTGCTGGTGGGTGCAGGTGGATTGAGACAAAAGGCACGGTGGTGGCAGAGAACTGGGATGAGTTACAAGTGTCAAGGTCTACAGGGACCATCCCTAAGGACCAGCTGTCACTGAGGGTAGAGTAAAGCTGTGGGTATGGAAATGGGTTTTGTTGCTATTCACTGTTCGTGATCCTAGCCTCCCACTTTCTCTGTTATCCCAGCTTGCTGCAGCACCAGGGGACAGGATGGAAAGCCTTCCCTGCATTTTCTCTCTGGGAAGCAGCTCAGTGTCAAAACAAACTTTGCTTCTGCCTTGGGGGAGGAATTTCAGAGTCAGTTGTTTGTGGGTACATGTTATAAATATGAAATAGATGCACTGCAGCATGTCTTAAAAGAACAACAGATCACAGTATTAAATGCATCATCACAACAGTCTTATTTCCACCTGAGTTTGTGATTGCATCTGTCTGGACACCTGAATAGGCTTCCGTTGGGAACTGATTGTGCTTTTATTTCACATTCTGATCTATGTGGTGAAGTTTTGCAGCAGTTAGCAAGCATGCACGATACTGGTGTTTGTTCACCATATATTCTTAGTGCTTTTCTGAGGAGTAAACCCTACTTGCCCCAGGGAGTGCAGGTCCTGGAGAGGGCCACTCTCCTACATTACTCCAGTTAGGCAGATACTGTCCTTAGTGAGTCAACAACCCTGCAGGCCTAGTAAATGAGATGCAATTTCCCCTTTTATGAAAACAAAGTAAAATAAATATTTCCATAAGCCTGTCTGTGTTCATCCTGCTCCCTGCTCATATCATGCTAGACACTATTCCTCTTGTTTGGTGCTTCTTTTTGTTTGCTGCATTGTTTTCCTGACAGTTTCTATTTCCTCTGTGAATTTACCCTGTTCTGTTGTTTTCCTCTCTGCTTTCATTATGTCCAAGCTCTCTTTCTCTCTCTCAAAACCAGTCTCTGAAGACAAGGTTGTGCTTCTGCTGCATCTGGCAGGATTAGGGGTTTTTAACAGGTATTGGTCCCAGGCACAGAAATCTGTTAACCTCAGCTTGTCCTTTTCCTACCCTTTGTGCCACTCAGAAGGGCCCTTTTTTCCAGGAAATCCTGAGTCTCCCCCGTTTACTTTCTCTGGGTGATGCTCACATGAGCTGTAGGGATGCTGGCGCTGCTGGGCTGCTCTCTCATCTCAGGCTTTGCTGCACATGGGCTGGCTTGTGGATGCAAATGCTGATAGAGCAATGAGCACTCGCTGCTGCTGAGCCACAGCTGCCCTGGGCACCTGGTTCAGTCACGGTTCTGTTCCCACAGAGACATTCTGTACTGCACTGGGAGCCATCAGACTCCCCCTGTACTGCAAATATGGGTAGTCACTACAAACCAGTGGGGTTTTCCCATGTGCTGCAGATCAGCTGTGGATAGTTTGGGTTTGCTTTTTCCAGCCAGGCCCTTCTCTTTGGCCCTGGTGTATGTGTGCTGGGTTGAGAGCAGCCACATGCCCAAGTACCCCCAAGGGACACAACCACTGCTATCTGGTCCCCATCCACTGTGCTGGGACTCACCTGGCACTACAGAAAACATGCCAGAATGCTAAACAAGTGAAATTTTTTTTTTTTTAAATTTTAATTCCACTGCCTCATCCTCATGAATTTTTCCAGATGAGTACACCTATGGTACATAATGTTGCCAATCTGAAAATACTAATTCTGTGTGAAGAAACATCTGTCCTACTATTGCAATCTTCCTGCCTGTTTTCTTGTTAGATGGTGAGTGCTAACGAGGCCTGTCTGGGAGGACTCCAGGAAACTTCTTGGTTGGTTCAGGCACTGGCATTGCCTCAGTAAAGGTGGGCTCAGCCTGGCTGAGTGTGGAGTGGTACTGTGTACCACAGTGGGCACTGCTGCAGGACTTGGTGAGCAGTGCTTCAGGGGATGTGCAAACCTCATCCTTGAGATGCAAGATGAAATGCTAAAGATCTGACTGCTTTGTGTCATTAAACCCCCCCCAGCAACTTTTCTTTTCCTCTTATGAGGAATAACAGAATGGTGCCAGTCCTCTCTTGGTGACCCCATGGCACTCTCTGTGCTCTCTGCTGCATCCCAGCAGCTCATGTGGCCTGGTGCAACGTGACCTTGGTCCTTGGGAAATGATGCAGTCTCATCCCACAGGGAATGATGCCTTCTGCTCTCTTGACACAGCATAATATGTTTGCCAATCTTGCTGGTCACGCAAGTATCTGGAGGCTCATTTATCTGAAATGGTTTAGAATAACTCCAGGACTTAAATTTCCTTTATTCACCGATCTTCTCTAATCTTGGGGATTGAGAATGATAATTCCCTCAATGCTGGCTTTCATCAGCTTGAGACTCATTTAATTATCTTTCACAACAGTTGATCTAAAACTACAGGACTCAAGAAGTTGCCTTTTCCTCTAAACCTGTGGCTCTAAAAGACTGGAGTGGCCCTAACAGTCCTGATCCTACCTTCTCTCTTTCACTAACTCTTGGTGCTGACTTGCTGCATGTGAATTTTATAACCTTTTTTGTCTGCTTTTCATTCATCAGTTATTAAACTGATAGAAAATTACAATTTCATTTAAAAAATTGAGTTTTAGAGCTGGATTTCAATTTTTTCTTATATTCAATTCTTTCTTATATTTTATCACTTAGTTTTGCTTTCTGATTTCCATAGTCTCTTGCAAATGATGAAAAAGCATGCAGCTTCTGCTAGTATAAACCAGCCTCTCCTTTCTGATAGTGTGTGTACTTAGATTTTTTAGAGAAGCTTCCTTCAAGTTCTTTGCATTGCCAGCACTCAAACTTGCTCCTTCTAGAAGTAAAGTTGTCCCAAACCTTCTTGTCCACTGTGATGAGCTGTTTATTCTGGTGCCCAGTCTGACACATAGTAATGAGGAAAATGGAAGTGGTGTTGGCCCAGCTAAGTGCTCCTCTAGCCCAGTGCAGGGTCTGTCCCCAGAGCAAGAGTTGATGTCATGTTGGACTTGAACCTGGCCCTTTTCAGTGGTCCAGAATGAGGCAGCCCTCCTTTAGGGATGACAGATGATCTGTCCTGGCAATGTCATAGATCATAGAATGGTTTGGGTTGGGACGGACCTTAAAGATCATCCTGTTCCAACCCCCCTGCCATGGACAGGGACACCTCCCACAAGACCAGGTTGCTCCCAGCCCCATTCAGCCTGGCCTTGAACACTGCCAGGGGTGTAGCATTTCCTTTAATACATGTCAGTTTATCAGTTGTCCATGAATTTTTGTCCTCTCCTGTTTTATATCATGCCAAATGATCGATGCTGTCATCTTGCTCTCTTGATGTTGCCCAGCATTGTCCTGGCTGTTGAAGCTTCCTCTGCAAATTGAGATGATGACTTGGGATCCCCAAATGATACCAGTGACATTTCTCCTGTCTTTCACCTGCCAGTTCCAGGTTGAGCATCACAGCAGCACCACTGGGCAAGTTTCCAGAGACCTTGTGCCTTTTCCGATGGAAAAAACAGGAAAAGGTTGGCCAGCTAACATTCCTGAATATGCAAAACCTGCATTGGGACAACAGTGTGTAATGCGTTATTTTCTTAAGAAAAATTCCATATTTGTATTTTTTTTTTTCACCCTGAAAAGGAGGCCAGTAGGCAGAGCTGCCAGGATTAGCGAACACAGTTGTGTGCTGTTCCTGGCAAGGGCTCAGTGACTGCAAGGGACACGAGCTCCCTCTCGCTAGGTCTGTTTTCTCTGTGTGCCTATTTCCTGAGTGAATTTAAGGAAGACGTGTTCAAAGAAGCAGGAGTTCTCTGACACTGCAAATATATCATTGGGTTTCTAATTTCACCCATTCTGCTTAGCAGGTTTTCAAAAGTTTCTTCTCAGGTTTCCTCTGTGCAGTCCCAAGGCTGCTCTGTTATTTCTAGTAGTTACTATTTTCTGTGATCAGTCACTTTTGTAAGTGTGACTCTGTATTTCTCTACACTCACAGACACAAAATGTATTTATCAACCAGACAATTTCCTGGAAGTTGAAAGAAGTGTGAGGAGTTGGTGAGGTGAACTTTGCTGTTTAATCAAAGAATCAAAGAAAGGTTTGGCTTGAAAGGGACCTTAAAGATCACCTAGTTCCAACCCCATGGGCAGGGACACCTTTCACTAGATCAGGTTGCTCAGAGCTCCACCTAGCCTGGCCTTGAACACCTCCAGGGATGGGGCATCCACAGCTTCTCTGGGTAAAAAAAAAGAGATGGAAGAAATCCAAGAAGAATTGAAGAAATGGAATAAATGGCTTTATGCCTGAAAGTTATAATTTTCAGCATCATTTATACTAGCACCAGCCCCAAAGAAAGGCAGATATAAAAAATGAGATGCAGTGATGACCTTTATCAGCTGTGGTGACAACTATAAATCAGCCTGCAAATTCTCATCAGCTCACTGGACAGAATTCATTACAGACAGAGGCAGCTGCACTGTTTCTGTCTTTGATTGAGGTATGTCCCATTTAAATAAATGCTTTTGCACTGGAATGAATCACACATTTCAAAACAGAAGTCCAGGAATATTATTCATTGATTCTTTTGAGAACTAAGACCAGCTAAATCTCACAGTGTTTTGCTTGGAATATAATGCCGATCAATTTGTTCTTCTCTTAAGCAGACCAATTTTCTGTTCATTAATTCAGATGCTGTGTTGATGGCTTGTATTGAATATAATAGCAAGATTTACAGCCTTAACAAATCAGCACTGCTTCATTTTCTTCCTTATGCATTCTAGAAGTACACACAGCAGATTAGCTCCTGATTTTAAACTTGTTGCACTTCAACAAATAATGGGAAAGTCTGTTGTCTCCTACTTCCAACCATGGAGCAACTTCTGTGTAATCTTGAAGTTTCAAAGTTTATTAAAACATTACAGTTTTTCTGAGCCTTGGGAGCAATAAAATTTAGTAGCAATGTCATTATGGGCAGTAATGTAACTTCCCTCCACTCCTGCAATGCTCAAAACAGGCCCACAGACTCATTAGTTTAATAAACTACTTTACCTGTGTACTGAACTTTGAGCTGAGTTTCATTGTTATTTTTTTCTGTAATTAGGCAATATCCTGAGAGGCTTACAATTATCCAAATGCTTTGCTGGACATATTTAAAATGAGATTTTTCTGGCTAGGATATTGTGTGCAATTGGAAAACATTATATGTTGTTGACATAAGGTGATTATTAAAGTAATAATCTTTTTCAAAATATCTGATGATTAGGTAATACCCTGTCAGTTTAGTTTTTCTTGTTATTTTTGGAATATCTGCAAATAAAAATTTGGACTATATCCTTTCCTCATGCGTAAAATAATTTCTCAGCCTTCATGGCCTCAGGATATAAAGACAAGGTGTGGGAAGCATTGGTACTTTTGGTTGTGTTCCTTCCTAAATTTTTGGCATAAAGGCATTTTTTCAGGATCTGGAGACAGAAACTGGAAGTTAAGAGCTGTAAATAAGTTGGTGCTGGATCAGACCCCAGGGATTGTCTCCTCTGGTGTATGACCCAGGACAAGGGCAAACATTTAGGGAAGATTCTAAAAAGCAGGTGAATTTCTGAAGATGATGATTCAGGATATTCTTCTAGTCTCTCACAATGGCACATTCAAGGGCTTCCTGAAATGCATTTTCCTTCAAGATCTGTAATCTTTGATGGATTTTTCTTCCATTTTTCTAATTCTTGTTTGGATCCACCTGCAGCCCTGGCACCCACTCTGCTCTGGACTGGGACCTCCACAGCTTGTTTGCCTTCAGCATGAAGAAATAATCCCTTTTATTTGTGTTGAAGCTGACACTGACAGTCGAATACTGCCTCCCAGTATTTATTTTGGAAAAGACAGGGAATGAGCATCCACTACTTATCTTTCCATACTGCTTATGACTTTTTTGACTCCTGTCCCTGTTCTGTTCAATCAGTTCCTTTCCAAGTTTAAGAATCTTGGTTTGTTCAGTCATAGATTGTATGAAGGAATATTTTAAAGACAAATGCAAATTTTGATCTAATGCAGACCCTTCATTTTTATTCAGGAACAAAGATGCTGATAAAATTTATTACATAATGTAAAAAAAGAGATGCTTTGAAAACTTTGCCTATGGGTCTGAAGGGGTGCTGCTCTGATTTGGACACTGAGAATAATAAAGTCTTTAAAACTTTGTGGTTTGTAGAGACTTATCAATATTGCAGTCACCCTTTGGCCTCACAGATTGTGATTTATCCCAATCTCAGAGCAGATTTTTTCCTTCCCCCACTTACATGTAAATCTGTGACATGGACGAGGAGATTTTTTATTGATAGCAATAAGTAGAGCATTGTAGCTTTTTGTCTGCACTTTCAGAGCTATTTCATAAAGTAATGACTGTGATGAGGATTGTCACCAGCAGCTTTGAAATAAAAGACTGAAACATGAATAAAGGGTATGCTGGGTCTGCACACCAATGTTTTCAAAGTCTCTAGACCCAGTGTTTTCTTTAGCAGGTTACCTCAATCTGGGCAGTGCACACCTCTGAGGTAACAGTGACTTAGGTCTGTGCTTGGACGAATCCTGGAGGATTTAAACTCATCTTTGACTCACCCTAGGACAACCCATAGATGATGTTAAACCATTCATATGTCCCTAACACATCCCTTGCGGTATGCACTGTGGTAGCCTCTCTGGGGTGGCCACAGTGAGGGTAAGCAATGAGGAGTTGTTTCCCTGACTGAAACTGAAAGCAGAAGTTTAGTAGGATCTGTCAGTTCTCAGTCTCAGTTTAGCCAAGTTGCAAAAAGGCAGTAAATCTAGTCCTGTGCCCAGAAAATCTGCTGACTCTTTTGATGGCAGAGTGCTTGGGACTTATGCTTGGTGTTTTATCTGTGAGGCAATGCATGTGAGCACTGATCAGACTTGTACTTCAGTTTGTGACATCCCTTTATTGTTGTAATATTTTTCATCCTGAATCTCTGGCCTCCTACCTAACCCTCGGTTGGAGTTCCTTTCATATGTCTACCCCAGTCCTTCTGTCAAGTAGGTTGTGAGCTTTGAGAGCTGGACACTGTCTCCTTCCTGTGCAGCAGCTACTGGAGGGGACCCTTGTCCAGATGTCTTGAGAGCTGGAGTACTCACCAAGTGCAACAGAGACAGGCTGATTTGTCTTGTTTCATGTGAAAATGGTGATTTCTTTACATGCAATTCCTTCTGGGAAAGTTTGCAGAACAAATATCAAAGTTGGAATATCTGCACAACATTAGGTTCCAGAATGTGCTTTATAAAGGGTGATTTGCCTCTCACTTCCCAGGCTTATTAAACCCTTACAGACACTTTGGATCTTGGAAAATAAGCATATGGAATGCTTTTTGACCTTGTTGGGGTTTTTTCTACACTAGCAATATAGCAAGCTGTGTATGTGCATTCAAAACAAGTCACTCTCTTGCATACAGCTATGAGAAAGTGTGGTGCAATAAGCACATGACAAACACTAACCACATTGTTTAATGCCTGTCCTGAACGTCACTTTTAGCAATGGCTATGTTAAAAACTAATCTCTGTTCTTTAGAAGGAAGTTCCCAGCAGTACTTTTGGTTCAAGTCCATAATTAGGTTCCACACAAACGGCCAATTTCAGATTTCCTTAATGTTCTTTTGTTTTCCTCCTTGCAGATAATGAATTCATTTATAGAAACCAGAATGGCACAGTGATTCTGAGGAATGTCGAAACTAACAATTCAACAGTATTAATAGAAAACAAAAAAATTGTAAGTATTTTCTGCAACGAGTAGCTGAATTTCACAGTCCTCTTACAGTTGGATCAGTAAAGCAGAAAATCACTTGGGTTTCAACTTGTATTGTCAAGGAGAAGAAATACACTGGTAATTCTATGGGCTATGCAATGATGGATAATGTTAGATTGAACTCCAGCTTTTGTTATTATTCTGCCAGCTCAGTTTCTCTCATAGTACTGGAAAGTATCATAGAGACATTTGAAGCTAGTGTTGCATATCATATATAATTGAAAGATGCATAATTCTCATCTTTGCATGCTTAATAGGAAAGACAATTGGAATCATTTGCTGTCAGTTGTTGTCATTCTCTACATTCCTCCATGCAAATACTTATCTTTTAATTTGTTTATTTGCTGATTTTTCTTTCCTAATGGTTGAAATGTAATTTCAGTGTTGTTTATGAATAGTGTTGAGGAATGGAAGTGGAGTTGCATATGAGAGAAGCCCTAAGAAATTATTCTGAAAAGAAGTTAGTTGGTGGCTATTAAAGTGAAAGTGCAGAAACCAAATTCACTGCTGATAAAGAGTATTACTTATAGTGATAGAAGTGGGTTTTAGCATTGGTTTTGGTAGTAGATGAAGCATCGTAGCAGAAGTTAGTACATTATTTGTATTAATTATTTTTTAATAAGACAAAGAATTTATCACTGAATTATTATTTCATGACCCAACCTTAAACTTCAAGTGCTGCATTTAACCTTCAACCTTTACTACATCACATAAGCAATCCTCTTTTACCAGTGTCATCCCTTTCTTTGCATTCCGCTAAAGGTGAAGGCATGGGCTGGCTTCCTTTAATGTCAAGGTCTGTTTAAGTCAAACTGCTTCCATGTGGCCTCCGTTTATTCCATTATTTATTTTTGTTTTAATTTTTGCCATTTGTGAGAAAAGCACAGTGCTATAACATAATCTTACATTTTCATGCCATTGCCTCCCTGCTGCCTGTTCTACCCTTGTTCATCTGCCCTCTCAGTAAATAAATCTGCAGATCACCTCCCCATTTATCCAGGAAGTCCCAGTGCAAGAGCTGCTGTGCACCTCGCCCAGACATGTTGTCCTTTTACTCTTCCTTCACAGCCCTGGGGCAGAAAACTTTTGCTACCTTGGCATGTTTTCCTTTTTCTGTGTTATTAATATAACATGGAGATTATGTAAAATCTGTCTTCCTGCTGACACTGCTGGCTCCCACACTCCCCCTATACCTCCCCCCATCCTGATCTGGGTCATTAGATTGCTCAGAGCAGGTAGATTCCCCATCCCTGGAATGTCAGGTTGGATGGGACTCTGAGCAACCTGTTCTAGTGGAAGGTGTCCCTGCTCATTGCAGAGAGTTGGACTACATAACCTTGAAAGCTCCCTTCCAGCTCAAATAATTCTCTGATGGTGTGACCAGTCTCCCTTGCCTTTGGCCATCCCCTGGCTTCCCCACACACCACATCCAGCATGGCTGGTCTTGGGAAGAACTCTCCCCAGCAAAGTGTTCTGCATTTCCCTGCAACCCAAATTCCCCTTTCCATTTGGCTCTATGGGAATCTCTCAAGGACTTACACCTAATTTGTTAGGTGAGAGGGTGAGATTTAAAAGGCAGTGGGTGAGTGACGTGTTAGTGGCACCTCTCTTTGACCTTGGTGTCATCTGTGCCAGCAATGTATTATATTGAAACACACTGGAAAGGAGAAATGGCTTCACTGTACAAATGAAAAGGAGAGCAGGAAAAAGGTGATTCCTGACAAGTCTGAGTTATTTTGGCATCTCTTCTTGTTAGTGATACTTACAGCACTGGTTGTTGCAGAACCCAGGTCAGGGTGCACCTGGAAAGCCTTATCACCACAGCATGCCAAAAACTTTTTACTGGGGAAAATGGAATAGCTTTCCAAAGTATTGTCTTAATTGGGAGAGGTGGTGGTGTCTCTAATACCACCCTGCTCCAGAAGCTATTTACTGTTTGTCATTCCTGCATTGGCCTGTGAATACAGAAAATGAGAGAGAATTAATAAATTTCCATTTATCAGAGCTTTTTTCTACTACTCCCTACAGCTGCCACCTCATCAGCCACTGTGAAGTAAGAGAAAATTCTGATTTTTTGAGATAGCTGAGTGCCCTGAGTCACAACGCATTTAGTCTTTCTCTTATGTGGACATATAAGTACCCACATAACATTGCTGGTGTTTGAAAAAAGATATGATATTTTATTTTTCAAGACACTTAATCTGGCAGTATTCTTAGAGAGATGGTCATAAAAGTTAATTCTAGGTGTCATTATCTTGAAAACTAAAACATTTATTTCAATGTTTTGTTTATTTTCTAGGTCTCCCTAAAGGCCATCCGATATGAAGTATCACCTGACCGGGAATATGCACTTTTTGCTTTTAATGTTGAACCAGTAAGTAAATTAGATTTGATTTCAAAATACACAGCCAGGTGCAAACTTTTTTCCTTTTTTTTTTTTTCACTTTTATGCCAGTATAATTTAAATTAATTGCTTCCTATGAAACACAGTAAAAAAACCCCTCACTTAGAAATTCTGACAGCATGTCACACTGCCATCTAGTAGAGGAGAAAGGTATAAATTTGACCATAGAGGAAACACTGTCATTGCCAGAATTTTATAGTCTTCAGGAGGGGGGTTGTAAGGACGTGTCTTTGCTACAAGGATTTCTATTCCTCTTCTGTGATTTTTCTTTTTCCACGGTGTCTTTTTCAGTCACCCTATAAATTTCTTCCCCTGAACAAAAAGCTACTGTCAGTGTCTCCCACAACTGAAATAATACATTAATTATGGTGTCACCATTCCCAGTGCTGCAGTTAGAGTTGAGCTATCACTTTCATTATAAATCCTTTTCTTCAGAGGATTAGGTATAAATCATTTGTAAAATATCACCATTAGGTTGCTACTAAGTTCTAGATTACAGTGAATTTTCTACCAAACTTCAAAAGGGAAAAGTGTAATGAGTCACTTTTAAATGATGGCCAAAGAATCAAACATGGGGGAAGAAATTATTCTGCATGAATAATATTTATTTTCTTTCTCGATTCTGCTGGTATAAGGCCTGAAATGTTTGAATGATAACTATGCTGTACTACTTGGATGAACTATAAGCCCCTATACATGTCATTTCCATAACCTAGAACTGCACCAATTCCTCAAAATGGAAAGAAATAATTCACTAGCAATGGTAATTCTTTTTCCATAATGTAAATAAAATTTCAGCTGCTAACCAAAGGGCATTTGTCAGTCCTTTAGGTAGTAGAGGTTGTGGCTCTGTTGCTCATCTGATTTCTTTGCTATCATCTTTGGAGTTATTCCTGATTTAGTACTACAAAAGTCAGGAGAACCATGCCTGGTGTTAGAAAATGTTAAAATAAAGCTGCATGAGAAACTTTAGGAATAATTTGTAATGATTTTTCTTGGGAAATTACAGCTGGTGTGACTTCACTTACCTGAAGCTTAGCAGAGTTCTAGACAGAGATGGATGACAAAGTGTTAAGGTGACTCTTAACCTGGGGAAGACAGCCTAAGGGCCACTGAGCATGCAAAGCCTTTTCCTAAAAGCCCCTCACCTTGTGAGCCAGAGATGTTTTGTAAAATTCAGTTCTCTTAGTGGAAATTGGCCTTTGGCTGTGGAAGCCCTGTACCAACACTGCTCAGATGCAGTCTGCAAGCTGGAAGAGCCCTGAGGAGAGAAGACTTCCTCAGTTCCTCTGAGAGTGATAAAAAAATGTCTATAATGAGAAAAAAAATATAATAAGATTAAAAAAAATTCATCTCTAAAAAGCAATAATGATGGATTAACTTTTTATTCTCAACCTTTATACACCAAAAGGGCTGCACACTCAGAAAATCTGCAAGAAAAAAAATTATGGGGGCTTTTCCAGCCCAGACTTTGTATTCAGCTCATAGAGCAGTGCATGATGTAGGCAATGTGGGCGGAGGGGGATGGGGATGGAAAGGAATGGCCTGGATGTGTTTCCTCTGCATCCTCGTCTCTGTCAGTGCTTGCAGATCTGTGAGTTTGAGGTACAGCCAAGTGTGTTTGTGGTCCTTGAGGTGCTTGGCTGCAGATGACAGAGCAGCACACAGCCATGTGCTCTGTGTTTCCTCACACCACATCTTCTTCCAGAAAATCCAAGCTGGAAAGGTGAAAACATGACCTTTGGGAAGAATTCAGGATGTGACGTATACTAAATGTAAGAGAGCACTGCAAATTGTTCAGATATTCATATATAGCAAGAGTTCCTGAAATAGTATTCTAGAGCAAGATAAAATGAAAAAACCTAATTCTTTTTTCCTGTAAGATCCATGCGTATGGAGAAAACAAAGTTTGTTGTTTTGGTTTTTTGGGTTTTTTTTGAAGAAGCATGCAAAAAAAAGGTAGTTAAATTAATTCTTGATTATTGCCTTCTTAAGCCATGATGGGTGGCTCTTTGTGTACTAAAGTAGCAATAACTGTTAAATTACTTCTTCAGCTTTCTTCTCACTTGGTATGCAGACTGTGGCTGCAAATAATTGCATCCTAGTTAGCTTTTCACATTTTCTGCATTTCAAACTGTATTCTTGGACAAAATTCAAATTACGCTGTTTTCAGCAACACAAGAAATTGATTACCAAAGCCGTGGGCAGTTGTCCTTGTTGCAAAGTCAAAAGGAAATTTCAGGAGATGTATTGGCAAAGGACATGTCTTTAAAGTTTAATGCTACAATTTCAAGGAAGGAATGTCTTGGTATTATTGTGTACTTATTTTATAGGTGTCAGAAAGTTTTTCTTACTTTTTTTACCATTTGAAAGTGTGATGTGCTGCCTTTTAATTGTGGATATAGATGTTTTCATCATTTTTTTTACATAGTATAGCTGTACTGCATTTACTTATGTGTATAATATCCTAATATGCATAATATGAATTAATCATCTGAATTCTGATATGAGTGGTTCAGTCTCTAGTTTTAATACTAGCTAGGAAGAAATGTCGAAATAGAAGAGCACAGTGTGTTGCTCCACTGAAGTGGAATATTTTTAAGAAAAGTGCTACAAAGTCATTTCCTGCCAGTGACAGTTCCTTCTATGGTTTTTCTGTTTATTTGCACAGAAGCCTCTCTGCTCATTGTTGGTCTGGGTAAGAGCACTGACACCCACATTGGAATAACACAACATTGAACTGGCAGACACCTATTTTGCAAAGACACTGAAGCAACTAATATGTGTTTTCCTGTTGTATCCCTTCATCATCGTAAAGGATAATGAATTAAAGTGTGTTTCTCCCAGGAAGCTTGGCAGGCAGCTGTGAGACTGGCGTGGGTACATTGTGGCTAGTCGGGCTGTCAGGTTTCATTGTAAATGCTTTTTTGCAGTGCTTATATTTACAGAAGTTTAATCTTTTCAGGCAGCAATATTCTGGGTAAGCCTTGTGCTAATAGGGAGCTTTTCTAACCTTGAACACAGAAGATTTGTTCTTTTTCTGGAAAGGTCACAGGGAAGGCACCAGACTTCTTTGCCTTAAAATACTCCTGCAATTTTTCTCTTGTTTGTTTTTAATTTCTTTACACTAAAGCAAGGTGCAACCTGAGGCTGAAACAACAGGGTGGAATTTGGGGAAAGCATTGGGGAATAAACATATCTATAGAGAAGCTCTGATGTCAAATCATCCTTCACCAAAACAAGTGAGTGGGGCTCTGACAGAGGGTTTGGTCATCCCAAAACATACAGACACATGGAGGCTGCCACAGCATCTCAGCAGAAAGGGTGCAGAGGGACAAGGCTGTCTCTGGTGGTGTCAGAGCAAAGCCACTCTTGCCCAGCACAAGGTTCCACCAGCATTGCTGGGCAATCTCTGTGGTCCCTGCATGTCTCCAGGAGAGACACAGCAGTCTTTGGGCTGCAATCACCTCTGTGGTTCTCCATGATCTCTAAAAAAGATTTCTGAAATAGCCAATTGACGAAACACCTTTTATATCCAGTAGCATTTCCGTGACTGGGATTGTGGTAGAGTAAGAGTAAAGATGAGTAACAAAAGCTTGTGCAGCTTTCTGTGGCAGAGTTACCAGTGGAGTTTGTGTAATGGAATAAAAGCAATAGAGGAAATGTGTGAGAAGAAAAGTGATTTTCTTGAGTGACACAGTGAGACATTAAATAGGGAATATTTAATTGCCTTTATTGTGAATAAGTTTTGTCATCATGCAAGAGAGGAAATAAACTGGCTAAGGTTCTTCCTAAAGCTATTTGTTCTTCATCTCCAGTTTATCAGTCCATTACAGTGTTTGTGCTAGTTAAGAGCAATTACACGTGGAAATCCTGGCTTATTAGTATGAACTCTCAGTAGAAAGT
>JAOXXN010000395.1:6622713-6633867 GCA_026770055.1 Myrmophylax atrothorax
AAGTTAGGGCTTAGAGACTTTTGCAGCTGATATATATAATAGATGCTGTTAACTATTTTGCAGTTAAAGAAATGCTTTTTTGTAATGCTGAAAGCTGCAGAGAATTGATCGTTGTTGTAATTAGAGCAGACCCAAGTATTATTTTTGGAGTAGTTCATGTGAGTTCCACATTTCCATTCTCCCTGCCTGTTGCCACATCTCTAACAGGAGTGGGGGGGCCAAAGAGACCTCAGAAAGACCTGGTCCAGACCCTAGACCTTGTATTTAGAGTGTGAACGAAGTAAAAAAGCATTATTTACAGGCAGCAATATATTACTATTGTTGCTACTATTTCTTACTATTTCTTCAAGTCTGGTTGTTATGTGGAATGAACAGGTTTTGTGCTTATGGTCCCATTACAACATTATATTGCTTTAACTGGCTGTGTAAAAATTAAAATAATATAATGCATGTTATTTCCAAAACACTAATGGGTATAAATATTAATGAATCTTCACGACATCCTTTTGAGTGAGGTGATAACCATTATTATGATAAATATGCCTCTGAAAATTAGACACTGTCATAACAATCATCAGTAATGCTGCTCATATCGTAGCCATGATATTTATTACTTAATTGAAATGAATTTACTAGAGCTAGAAATAAGTTTGCATAAATCTGTTTTCTTTCTTTGGCAATAAATATATTTCAAATTTACTTTTTTCATTCCCACCCAATATTGTTTTCAAGAACAGTATAGTGATTCCACGATAAAATGAGCACAGATAGATAGAATATTAAAACCATAAAATAATGCTACCTGGTTTAGTGACTGTTGTTTAATTTTTGGTGTTTGTTTTAAATCAGTAGGTTTTGAACTTTCACTAGAATACATATTACTAGTACCATTCATCTAATCTTAGTATTTCCATGTAAGTCTTACAGCTTCTGAAAATGGCAATGTTTTTATGAGCATGACTTTTGTGGGCTTTTCAGCAAGGTGGTTCCGAGGCTCCAGGGCTGAAGATGAAAACCACCTTTTTTTTCTCCTAATTCTTGCAGATCTTGTTTTGAGTCATATTGTTTTAACAGCCAAGATCAGTAGTGTAAATAACCTTGTTTAATAAAGTGCTTTTTATCCTACTCGTAATAGGACAGCAGTGCTCCAGCTAAATTTACATAACTAAAGCTAAGGTTTGTGTGTCCAGAAGTGTTGTATTAAGAAGAAAGTGCTGAGAACATAGAGGAGGTTAATTTTGTGGGTGATAGTTTACTTTGGATTTGAAACTGAAGCAGCAGCTATTGTTTAACAACATTTAGAGGCAATAATTGATTTTAAAAGGAGATTGTGATGGTGTTTTTTAATTATGAATCTGATCTATTTAAAATACTCTTTGTGAAGACAAAGCCTATCTTTTCTAATCTCGAACTCACCATGAATAAATTCCCTAATCTGCCATTTTCAACAGGACAGACAAAACATAATTTTCAAAGGCATCAGGGAAGGTTGATTCAAAAACATTTCTACACCTCCATTTACTTTTCTGTCCGAGCTGGGAGAAGTGTATCTAACCCAGGACATCAGCTCTTTGCGGTCACCTTGCACTGAATAAACCAAAGCTGCTCATACATGAAATCTCAGCAACTGGGAAGTTTTCCTACCACTGAATCTCAGCGGTAGCAAATCTCTGTCAGAGTTTTGCTGTTGTGTGTTGGTATCAGTAATTGTTTCAGCCTAATTAATGTTTGATATCTGCAGTGGCACAGACAGGGAGCGAGGTTTGCCACACAACTCTAGAGGGATTTATGGGTTTTCAAAACTCTGTTACAATGTTGTGCAAACACTGTCTTCTCAGGTGTCCTCAGTTGTGCCTCTGACAGTGGAGTCCTTTTGATGCCGAATTTTCTCTGCTGCACATGCGTACACAATTACAAATTGTTGCTATAGGGGGGTGGATACCCACTTTAATTGAGTAAACATATTATCAAGTGGTGGGAATATTTGTTCTTTCTGCTCAGCAGTCACCACTTTGTCCAATTTGTCACATTGTTTAGAATAGAAACTTTTGGACACAGCTATAGGCCAATGGAGCAATAAATACTGACAAGTTTAATCCTAGAGGTCACTTTTGAAGGAGAAAGCACAGAAACTAATTTTATTGCTGCTAACTTTCAGGACCAATTTTGGACTAACATGGGGGAAAAAAACAGGTCAAACCTATTTTTTATTTTATTTGAATTGGAGGACCCTCATGGTTCATTTGAGATCCCAACCAAGCTTCAGCAGAAAATGTGTTTCTTTATGTAGCCTGAATGGTTCTCTGCTCTTTACAGCAAATTTTCTTCTTTAGCACAGCTTGGTTTAATTACAGGAAAAAAAAAACAACAAAACCAAACCAAACAACCTAGTTTAAACATGGAGTTAGAGCATGGTTAGGAACTCAAATGAACTGCAGGGACATTTTGGTAGTTAATTTCCTTGGGCCATGGGGCAAGGGTTGTTATTTAAAAATAAGGGTCTTTCTTTGCAACTCAGTAGAAACAGCAAAACAAATTCTGCATACTTTTTCTTTATTTTCCATGAAAGGCAGTGAGTGTCAGCAAAGAAGAACTGCTGGGTGGAGGCTGCTTGTGTCCATTATTCAAGGAAAATGTGTTTGTGCCCCATAAATGCAAAGAAAGGATGCTTACCTCATCCTCAGTAGGTATTCTTGGAGTTGGATCATCTCAACCTTGAACAAACTTGGTCTAGTAGAAGAAGTCTATGCCCAAAGCAGGGAGCTTGGAGCTAGATGATGTTCCAACCCAAACTGTTCTATGATTTATCGTTGGTAGCCACTATGATGACTTGTTGCCTGTAGCTCTTTCATGGACCAAACAATGAAACCACATTGGGATACCAGCTTTTTAATTTTTTAATTGGGGGATGTTTTCAGGGGAAGTTTGTGCTTCTGAAATGATGATCTAGGTGCATTCATAAAACACAACATGATGTGTATGCCTGAGCTGGGATGCAAAGCTCTGCACAACCAGTCTTCCTCTAGTCCTTTGTCCCCACATTCCAGTTTTCCTGCTCCCTCTATAGCAACAGTTTAGGTAAAACTGCACCAAATCTCAATTTGTTACCGAGTCTCCATTCCAGGGACTGGTGTTTACTGCAATTATTGCAACAAAATACTAATTGCATGAAATGCAGAGCATTAAAAACTGAGTCTGCTGACTTCAGCTGCTGTGCCCCCTCTGAGCTTTAACTGCTTTCTGTAAAAAACAGGGGATTAAACTCCTGCTGTGAATCTAATAATACAAATAAATGGAGTTAGGACTAAACTTGAAGCCTTCTGATTTGAGCTGGGAGACTTCAGCAGAAATTGCACAGACATGAGTGAGTGCAAAATTATTATTTGAAACCAAGCTGGACAGCCTTGCTTGTGTAGCAAAGGCCAATAAACTGTATCCTACATTTATTCACAGGCACAGATACACATCAGTAAACTGAAAAGCAAATCCACAGTTCCAGGGAAGACTAGAGTAGCATCAAAACTCTGAAATAATTAGCCTGCCACGCAAGAGTACAGAGGTGTATTACGTATCGGTGTCAGTTATCAGCAGTTTTCCTCCGTAAATATTTTCTTTAGTAAATGAGATTTTCATCAAACAGAGTCAAGAAAATAAAAAAGACTCAAGGCAAAACACTATGATACAAAGATAACCAATTTTTCTTAGCTTGCATAAGGTTATGTCTCTAATTCTGCTTCCTTTTCTAAGTGTATAGATGAGCTCACGTGAGCAAACCGGTAGAGATTAATGTCCTAATAAGGTTCCCAAAACGTCTTAAAAATAAGCTGCAATTTGTTTTTTTTTAATAAAGCATAGGTAAGGTAATTCTACAAGGTTTTCTAGATAGTCAAATTAAGATAGATATCAGTAAAATACTTGCAGATTTTTTTCTTGCACTCGTATGGGAATCTATCTTAGTGAAACATGGGTGAACTTTCTTTCCTTCAAGAGGAATGAAATAAATAGCAGAATGAAAATTAATGGAAAAAATTAGACCTTTACAAAGAATTACATTTCTTGTAGTATTGAGAGGCTTCAGAATTACATTAGAGGTGAGTTCCTGCTTTTTAGCATAAATTTGCTTCCTAACTTTTTAGGGACAAGAAAAATCCCGTTTTGTGATGGATTGTGATAAGTATAGGTAGTTATTTTAAAATGTTAAGGAAAGAAATATATTAAGAATAGGATGCAAAATGGGAAAACAACAGTGATTTAAAAGGCTTTAGAAAGCAAAATCAGAAATAATTTAATTCTGGTGTCTATACAGAAACACAGGAAGTGGTCCCAGCCTGCAGGAGTTTATAATCTAATTCTTCTGATTTCCAGTCTCTTATATTTTTTCTAATTTTTTAATAACTGAAATAAAAAAAAATATATATTTAGTGCCCTCCTCTGGAAAAACAGCTCTTACTATGCAGAGCACCCCAATGAAATTGCTGTACTCAGGAATGCAAATCTTCTGACGCAAATGTTCTCCTCTTTAGCCGAGTTATGTGCCTATATCCAGGGAGTGTGTGGCTCTGTGTTTACCCTGAACAAATGCCTTTTATCTCTCTAACTGCCTGCAGAACTCTGTTTTTACCAATACCATGTTAAAACCAGTAATTAACGTTCCTCCTTGGGCAGCCAATGACCCAGATTTGAAAATGGAATCTTCTATTCTTTTTTCTTTTATTCTCTGCTCAAAGGAAGCTCTTTTTTGAAAAGAGAATCATAGGGCTTTAGTCATGTCTTTAAATGCATGAGTCCTAATATTTTTATGTGCAGGAGCAGGAGAGTACCCTCACAGTGATACTGTCAATGGCAATGCTGTGAAGGGTTCTGCAGCAGGCAAAGAGCAGGGGATGTTCTGGGCTTCTTCCTCTCCATCTTTGCTCTCCCCCTGCTTTCTGAGAAGATGCTCATCATCACCATAGCCCATTTACCCCTTGTAAGTTGTTCACCGTGTCACAAATATAACACACAAAATGTCCTGCTGCCTCCTCTTCGATTTCAGTTTCTTTTCCTTGTGTCGGAAAATAGAATTGTCTCCTCCAGTGAATCAGAACCATGTGTACATCGAGATACAGCTCTGAGTCTTCTGATCTCATGTAGAACTGGAAAATGAATCCCTCACTGAATAGATTTTGGACCAAGGTCCGTGACATGTATCTGAATACTTTTATTTCACATCCACTTCAGTGCTTTTAAACTGTTGCTCTCTAATACTCTCTGATGGTCTCATCCTTCTTGTTTCAGATTCCTTTCTGTGAGTCCTCTAAGAGTGTCCTTAGCCTAGGAACATCATAAAAGAATTCAGTAACAGTGCTAACATCTTTGTAGTATTCACATTCTCAGCTGCTATAGTAGAAAAAGAAATTTTTGTATTTTTTTTAAATAGAAAGAACATACGCTGTGGTTCTGTAGTTGCTAATTTCTGTAAATTATTTAAAAGTGAATAAATTAATTAGATATACTAAGCATTCAGCCTATTTTCATGGCTTAGTTCTCACATAATTGCTACAAAGCTGTACCATTTGCATTGTAAACTTAAAAAAAAGAGGCTTTTAGAGTCTTTCCACGGTCAGTCTGCTCAGCTCAAGAAATGTTCCATTGAAAAAAGGCATTGTCTAATGTTTCATTAAAAGCAGTATTAAGCATTGATTTCTCATGCTGTCCTTCAGCTGTCAGACTTGTAACTCCAAAGGCAATGGAGGTGAGAGTCAGTCAAGTGAATGTGAACCCTGTAAACTCCCCACTCCATCAGCTACCCTGGGCTGCCTCTATAAACAGTGTAATCCAGGGTGTAAATCTCAGGCTAAAATAGACATGAAAGGCTGTTCAGAGGAATCATACCCAAACAAGCTTTTGGCACCATTGTCTGGGAAAAAGGAGTTGTTGCATGAGGTTGTAGGTGCAAAAAGGGTAAAGGCTTGCAAAGAATGACTGTAGAGGTCAATAGCAGGGACATCTCTCAAGGTAGACAGCTGCAAAGAGAGGGACTCCAAGTTGCAAAGAGCCAGGGAAAGAATTTTGGGGAAGGATGACTGTAAATCAGCTAACTCTAGTCTGCTTTCTGAATTGGCTTTGGGCTAATGAGCAAGGAGAGCAAACAGGATGGACTTTGGGTCTTGCCCAATACAGCTGTTACTGTGACCCCAGATATTACCAGAGAATCATGGTTGTATGTTTTTATGTGTGTGTTTGTATGGATCTGAAGGTGTTCTGTTTTTCCTGGGTTTGGTATAATTGCTCTTTCCTTTAAAACTTTTATTTGGCCCTAGGATACTTTTGTCCTCTTATTACATAATAATGTTGTCTTTTCATCTTTTACTTCTTTTTCGTATACATATTGTTTTGTATGTTAGAATCACAAAGATAACTATGACCTAGATAAATTAATTCTCATTTCCAGGTTCCTAAACAGAAGATGGGAGGGGAACCTGGGAGTTTCTATATGCAGTGTGAATATTGATAAAAGTTTAAAACTGAAATGAGCTCATCCTTCATAGCCTTCCTCTGTAATTCTTAGTAACTTCATAGCAGCTACTTCTCAATAACCTGAGCATCAACAAGTGCACAAAGGCTGGTGTAAAAATCCTACTGAGTGCTTTGCAACTACCATTTTATTTACCAGTTGAAAATGGAGCAGTCGTCCTTTAAGCCAGTGACTGCAAGGGCTTGCTGAAGCCAGTGAAGCGCTGTGAGGGACAGGTGGCTCGAGAGCAAAAGGAGGCTTTTGTAATTGCTTGGCAGGGCAGAGCTGTATTAGAGTGCAGCAGCAGTTGGCAGATTGGATTAACGGTCTCCTAGGGGTGAGAGCTGGCACACGAGCTGTATGTTAATACCTGTGGCCTAAGTTGGTTCTGGAGCTGCATTTGTAACAACAAGAGCATCCACTCTACTCCGCTGCATCACAAAGTCATAAATCCTAAAGCTGGCCTTGAAATTCCCTTTGGCACTGTCAGTATTATAAGGCTCTCAAAAGTGTAATTTGGAAACTAATCTTTTAATAAAGAATTATTGTCACAAAACAACTGAGATAGATAATCAGATTGTGGAAGGTGAATTAACAGCATTATCTTACAACACGGCAGTCCATCTATTACTGAGGTGGATGTTGCCATCACACTTTATTTATGGTTGTTTTGCAAACTTGAGATGACATTATTTGCAAAGGAACAACTCCTTGGCTTTGCTGTTTCAGAGACCTTTGGTTTGGTGCCTGGAAAATCAGCTTTTAATCCCAGAACACCCTCTGTATGTTTGCAGGACAGATTTACATATTAACCGTGCGTGTTGCCTTCGGCGCATGACCCCGTCGCAATCGGCTTGAACTTGAGTTACAAATGCTTCTAAAATGCAAGTCCCTGTGGCATGAATGTGCTGTCCCTTCCTGATGTCACCTTGATGTGAGCTTGTTGCCTCTCCAAGGAAGCTTTTCTGGTGTGAGTGGCTGGGTATTCACAGCACTGCATGTCTGAAGAGCTGTTCTTGTTGTCCTCTAACACCAAGGACACTCTTATAGAGAGGAAGCTCCTTCAGGCTCACATTGCAATGATTTAGTTTTCAGTCTTAGAGAATAAATTATTAAAAGATTTGAAAAACAGAGCCATACAAAGACTCTTCTTGATAGTCCACTGCCTTTTGTGTTCTTGCACTCTCCATCCCTTCTGTATAGCATTTCACTTCCTTCTTCCAAATAATTGCTAAAATTTTTTCATTATTCCAGAGACACTCCATTGCCAATCCTTAATTTCCTGGGTATGACTGGGGCAGTTCCTTATTCACACTGGTGTGATTCAGATGAGGTGCAGACCTATTGGGTATCTGAGATGCTGGCAGCTTAGTGTTTGCTGTTTCGTTTCACCCAGGCACAGTTATGCTGGTGGGTCAGGATCCTCCCCTCCTCTTTGCAAGAAAAATGGAAATTTCTTCCCGTAACAACTGTAAAACATGCATTCCCCATTGCCTCCTTTTGCCCAAACATTAACCTACATCAGTTCCTCTGGAATACAGAGACAATTATAACAGAGGAAACCAAAATGAGCCAAATGCTCTCTAGATTGATTGATCTAGAGACCTCTTCTTACCACCTTTCCTACTCAAACCTATTTCCCCCATCTCTGCCCTTTCCTGAGCTCCCCAGACTGTCCTGGAGTGGCACAGCACTCTCAGTGTGCGCTTTCTGCAGCTGTGAGCACATTACACATGTGGCTGATCAGCTGGATACAGTGCAGTGGGTAAGAACATCCAAGATCAGGTGTTTGATGACAGCTGTGTGTTATTGGCTGCCAGCTGAACCCATGCTCAGGAAATGCTCGTCGATAGCATTTAATTTTGGTTTTCTAATTTATTAGTGGATGAAGAGCAATGGGCAGTGTTCCTTAGAGGGCTGTGCAAGCAGGTTGACACACAGCATGAGACTGTGTTAGAGGTACATTACCAGGGAAGTGATAAAATATAAAGGGATAATTCAATGTAGGGACAAAAGAGAATATGCTGTCTCAGAAGAAAGCAAAATAGGTCAGTATCACATGGAATTTGGAAAGTGAGAATGTGGAAGAGACCTTAAATTATATGGCTTTATTGATTTGTTTAGTTCTTGCAAGCAATCAAGCTTCACTGAGCATAGGGTACAAAATACCAGTATGGATTTTGGTGGATTTTCTTTTTTATTACAGTGACACAAAAGGAGTAGATAGCATGAGGCTTTTGAGAGAATCTAATTCCAAGCTGGTTACTATGAAATACCTATTAGCAATAAAATGGTGGTAATACTTTGCAAAAATAGTTGGGCTGAGGAGAATACTGCTGACTAGTCTGTCTTCACTGACAGAAAAAAATGAAAAGATTATTACCTAACTATGCCTCAGCCAAAGTAATCCTTTGTGCTTTAAATCACAAATAAAAGGGAGAATGAAGTACAGAAATTCAACACAAACATTACCCAGAAGATGGTGGTGAGTTACAGGAATGGATTTTTCATTCCTTTGGAGGGCCAGTGTACCACATAAGGCAAAAGAAGGATTTCTTCTCAACAGAACAGAAGGATTTAACAAAAACAAGGGTATCATAAAGAATTTCGATCAAGGCAAATGATGTTGGCTCATTAAGTGAAAATTTAGTCTTTAATGCTGACTTTCCTCAAAAATACAGAATATTCTGGAAACAGATACAGTGACATGCTTTAATTCCCCACAGAATACCCTAACAAATGATTGCAGTGAGATTATTTAGTCAGATCCTTTTCTCTGCTGGAAGATTTGTATGAGTGACATAGTTACCCTGTAAAGTTAATCACCATATTTGCTTGTTGGTGAGTGATCAACAGAAGAATCCATGTGACAGTGTGGTAGTGACTTAGGTCATCCTTTCCTGTATCCTTTACATACACGATATGCCTGTGTAGTAGAAGAAAACACAATCTCTTGGTAATGTTTCCTTGTGATTTTCCTCCTGAACTTGTTTTGCTCTGCCTTTCATTCCATTGTTAGATAACAGGGTACCAAATACGTGATCTGTTTGCCAATGCGTAGCATCAGCCTTTCTGCATTCAGCTTTATTCTTTTTGCCCTCTTAATTTGTCAGCTTCAGAGCCTGGTTAAATATCAGCGATATTAAAGGCCAAATGGCAAATCATCTTTTACCTGCATATTTTACATCACAACATAAGTTACTGCTCAAAGGTGCCAGAACCATTTTGAAAGGTGGAGTATGTAGTTACGTCAGATGTTTGGGATTATTCAGTTGGTTTGACATTCATATGTGCATTTGGGGATTTGTCTGCTCATAGCACAAGTAGGAAAATGGGCTGTATAATCTGCTTCTAGCAAATGTCTTTTTAGAGACTCTTTGTGCGAAACTCTTTTAACGGATCTGACAGTTCCTGTTTCACCAGCCACTTGTGCTGTATTTTTACTGTCTTACTATAGAGTATAAAAGGAGGTAGATTATAAAGACAACTTGGGTCTGTTAAAAATCCTGAGGGGGTCTATTATTCAGAGATGTACTTTATTGTTAAAGATTTAAAAGTGATTAATTTTACCCAGATAACTCCTGAGCACTTTATGATTAACTACATTAAATATATATTCTTGCTATTTTCAGACTTTAGCAAACTGTTGTACAGTTTTATTTCTGATGACTATTTATAGGGTTTGTTTTTATTTGAGGGTGCTGGGATGACTTTTTGGACTAAATGTGTGATTCCTGAAAAAGAAGAGAAAGACACTCAACATTAGCAATCTTGTATTAAACCTTGCAAACTACTTTATGACACAGCTTGCACTTCTGCTCTGCCCTGTAGCTGTTCCCTTGTGAACTCTTAAGTTTTATGGGATTTTTTGTGAGTTTTCTTGGTAATCCTTTAATGTAAATAATGCTACTGCATAAAGGGCCAGGTGGCTCTGTGGACCCATTTGGAAAATGGATGCAAATCATGCTTTATTCCTGTATTTATCAAGTCAGTAATAATCATGAGATCACCACAGCCAGTCCACCTGGGTTTATTCTCCAACCCACGAGCTGTTTTATAAGCTGAGTGATAAAACCCTAAATTAGAAGTTTTGATAGAACAGCCTGTTGGAAGATGAGTGGATTGTGCTGATTTGGGGAGCCTTCTTCTCAGGGCTTTCCCCCCCTTTCTTTGCTCTTAAATATCTGAAAGCAGATGCCTCTTCTTCATATTTATGCAGCACCTTGTGATGCAAAGATAAAAGAAAGCCTTTCCATAAATGCTGGTTACTGCTGGTGCTGGCAGGGAATCAGCCCACAAAGTGTGTCAGAAACTGAACAATAGAGAAGGTGGAAATGTAAACTAAACTCCTCCTTTTTTTCTGTTACTAGTGCTAACTCCTCAGCAGGTAGTGTAATCTTTCATACCAGCCAAAAGATGCTGAAAACGCGTTTCACAAAATTTCTGGAATTACGTCACATATTTCTGCAGTTGCTTTGGGGCAGGAACAAGAGTTCTAATGGGTTCTAATCTAAGGTATATGAGTAGTCACAATGAATAAATTAGTCCACTTCTATTCTACCCTTAAATAACATATAGTTTCTATTTTAGTAAGCCCTGCTGGACTAGGAGCATTTAAGCAAGTGCTTTCCAGGAGACATTACTCTAGCATTCACACC
>JAOXXN010000395.1:6659563-6674004 GCA_026770055.1 Myrmophylax atrothorax
ATAGAGGGGGTAGAATACATGGCTTTGATCACCCATACACAGAGATAACTGGTCCCATCTGCTGAACTAGGACACTGTTATACCAAAACAAATTCTTAGCTGAATCAGGTATGAAAAGTAGAAATGTCAAACATGCTCCTCATAAGATCAGTGGCGCATTTCTCAATTTATCTATATCAGACAAATGATCATTCTGTAGCTTCAACCCAAGCTGTGTTGTCGGCAGGGATAAGTATCATCACAGAGAAATCCCACTCGTAAATAACTTCACCTCATTTTCTCAAAACAAACAAACAAACAAAATTAACTTCACATTTTATTTCTTCAAAGCAGGAGAATTTCACAGAAGCATCAGTAAAGAAGACAGGGAGATACACCAAAACAAAATGCGGCAGATCCAGCTCACTTCCCTGGACTGCCCAAGTGAGGAGCCAAGACATTATCAAAGTCAAAAACCCAGCCCACATATGCACAAACATATATTATGTTATTAAATTAATGTTATAGTATGCAACGGCCTCAACTGATAACCACATTGTTATTAAATAAACACAGTAGATATTGCACTAGTTTATTTGGCTACATTTCCAAAATGCAAGTACCCTGAAAGTATCTTTGAATCATGACTACTGAAATTCATATGGCAAGTAAAAAAGTGTTCTCCCTAACTCACTGATGCCTACAAGCAGTATTTGAAGTAAAATTTTATTTTTAGTATAAACATTTTGTCAGCTGCTTCCTTTCTTGCTTACGCACACCGTCATGAAGTTCACGACGTATTGCCTCGTATTGAAATACACACATCACAAGCCACCTGGCCTGTATATTCCCCTTGTCTACTCAGGGTTCATTTCACTTATTACACTATCCTTTGACACAAGTGTTCATGTAGTGGTTCCATCGAGTACCCTTGCATGCCTGCTCATGTCCAGTGCTCAGCGCCAGCCCCAGCAGTCACAGCAAACACCCCTTTGCAGCGAGCAATCAAGCAGCAGCTCCCAGCCACACTTTCCTAGGGCCAACACCGTGGGATGGAAAGCGGCATTTCTTCCCAGCTCCCAACAAACACAAGAACCAACAACCTCCTTCTCAACCTACGAACCTCCCTTCTAGCACTACCAGCTGGATTTACAATATTTTCCCTTCAGGGAACTTTAAGCACTAGATGTGCCAAAAATTTCACTAAAACGCAACATTGACTTAACAGCTCAAGTCTTTGGCGGTTTTCCCCAGGAAAAACTGGCAGGATCGATTCCAGGCTGTTCTTCCTATTACACAACACCACGGTGCTTCCTACACACACCACTGAGTCAAAAGGATTCCTTAAACTTGCATTACTCTTCCTACTCAAACAAGATGTTGGGTTTAGTATCTGGTAATAATACAGAAGTATTTTGATGACTCACAACTCATTTTGAACTATTGAATTTCATAAAAATTGCCAGAGAGAAAAAAAGTTTTATGAATGTGAACTTTGGATTGGAAGAAAAGGTCTCCCAAAAAAAGTTTAAGTTGGGAAAAAGCTTGCTTGGATTTTCTTTTAATTAGTATGTTGTTAGTAAGCATTCACATTGTCCACAAAGACTGGTGAGTCCCTTGGAGTCAGGCACTGACAGTGGTGTGGGCTCCCCAGGAGCCCAGTCTGCACAGGGCCCAGCAGCCAATGTGTGTCCCACCCCAACCAGGAGCTGGGGAGCTGGGAGCAACCCCAGCCCTGGGCACCAGACACAGCCCTGTGAGTGGGCTCAGCTCAGTAGGGCTCATGGCTGGGTAGGGCAGGGCTGTGGGCAGCTGGAGAGCCCTGCTGGAGCCCTGTTTCAGAGTCACTTGGGCAGGGGATGATGGCCTTGGGGGGCTAGAACAGTGTCCTGGGTCATGGATAGACAGGGGGACCGACAGGGGCTACAATGGAGGCCTGGGCAGGGTGGTGCATGTATATCACTGCTCACAGGAGGGAAAAAGCCAGAATCAGCTTCTTAAAACTGCATAGCTACTCAAACTCCTTTAAGAAATGTTAACAAAAAACTGCTGACACATACCTGGCGGGCCAGGGTCTCCATTGTATGAAAAGCAGCTATGGACTTTTGAAATACAAAACTACAACATGTTATACATTGAAATGGGAAGCACTGCACAAGAACATGAATTTTGCATGGAAAAGCAACATATGCAGATTTGGAGTGATAGTATATTTGCACACATAATTGATCCAACAAACTTTGGTTTTAAATGGACATAAATCTTCCACATAGTGTTGACACTTGCTCTCCCAGAATGCCTCAGAAACCATGTGACTGCCCTAAAACAAAAACAAAAAAACAAAAACAAAAACAAAATTGACAGGCTGATGGAGAACTGAGGGGTTTGGGTTGGAGTCTTTTCTGCTTTTGAACCAGATAGTAAACAGTTCAGGGCAAGTATTTTGTAGACTGGAATAGTATTTCATTATTGTCTAATCCAAAGACATTCACCAGAAACTTCAACTTGCAGTTTAAACTTTTGAGTGAATGTAAGCTTTACTAAATGGGATACAAGAGGTTATTTTCTGCTCTTCAGCCCTACATCTGCCTTTGGGGTCCCCCAGAGTGCTCTCTCTTCCTCCTACAGCAATGGTTGTGCTCATCAAGGATGGGGCAATCCCACGCAGCTCCGCTAGCCCTGGGCAGGTGTGCCTGATGCTACTGTTCCTTCCTGCTTCTGCTGCCTGGGAAGATCTGTTGGTCCAACAGAATTCTGCAATTATCACTTTTCAGATCTGTGTCTGTAAGAGAGAGGAATCAAGAAAGAAGGAAGTAACAGCAGCATAATTTGAACTTAGTTTTTGTATGAGTATATGGGAGCTGATCTTCCCTAGGTTCTGGACCCTTTCTGTTAGCAGCACTGTTCTCCTCAGAAAAACAAGCAGATTCATGTGTTTCTTTTTTGTTTAAAAGATTCCTCTTTTAAGTGATTGGAGGCAGCAGAAGCTCTCTTCTGACTCACCTATTTCCCTTCTGGTGGCAGGAACACACAGAAAGTAGCCAGTTCTTGAGACTTTTCAGTCCTCTTGAACAGTAGTAGCCAGCCCATCAAAGCTCCGTTTGCAAGACCATTACCCATCTATGAAATATTTCAAGAACTTTCAGAAATATTACCCAAGTCTTGTAGGAGTATAGACATAAAACCTCAGGATAAAAAAAGGGGAAGGGAGGGGCCAGGAGGGGAGGCTAGACTGTTAGTACAACAGCAACATTGTATCATATGCATTGTAGCAAGCGTGTCACTGCTTCAAATTACTAAAAGTATTGAAGGGAGTTTCCCAATAATAATTTTTTTGTAATACACTAGAGAGCCTGCTATGACGAAACATAATGTTTCCTCAGCTAAAACACGTTTTGCAGTCTCCCAGCTTAGTTTTTACTGTCTGCCCTTGACAAACCCCATGCGATGACAGAAAAATTGAACTCTGCCATCAATTAACATTCAGAACAGAGGAGCATATGCCCTGTGATGCCGTGAGAGACCCCCAACAAAGCAGGACTCTGAGCCAAGTTAGTATAGGATAAGATAAAAGGTCCTTTAATATCAGGCCGAAGGCCCACAGGAATACATGATGACATGCACGTGCTCCCTAAGCCCATGGCTTTTATAATATGATGACTCCAATCATTACTTTACACATTTCTCAGTCCAGCCCCAGTTCCACCCCTGTTCCACCCCCCAGGATTTGGGGTTGGGGTCGTTAAGACCCTCTGTCTTCATCAGCTCCTCTTCCTCAGCACACAAAGGTCTCTTGGAGTTCTTCCAGTTCTGACTTCTGGGTCACTTTGCCCTGTGTTTATGTCTTGTTCTGCAGGCCTTCCGATAGTTACCTTGAAAAGAGTCTAAACAACTAAAAGAATTTGAGCTCCCTGTTCTGGGACAGGGGTAGTGATAGAAAGACATTAAACTTAAACTGTTAGAAATATTAACCCACTAAAAATCTACTTTGCTACAGCTACTAGTACTTTTAAAATCTATAAAAATGAAAATCAAAAAATAAAAAACCCCTTCGGCATCACCTCAAACAGTGAATGCTGGTGCTGGTAGGCAGCTTATTGTCATACATATTGCTGTTTAAGAAGTGCAACATGATTAAGAGAAATATTGGATTTTTTTCCTATATAAAACATTTGAATGATAGATCCTACTGCACATGATCAGAACATATCCATCTCACTTGTTATCATTTGTTTTTTTAATGCTGTCACACAATGTTTTGCCAACTAGAATATCTAGATGCAAAAAAGCTGGTTAAGTGATGACACCTGGAACTAAACTGGAGTGACTCCTCTAATTAGAATTTTTTTTTCTTGCCTGAATTTGCTCCTGTCATGCCAGCTTAGTTCCAGGCAGCAGGGCTGCACAGATATCAGGAGAGGAGGACCATTTTCACAGGAGGCACTGAATCATCTGCTGTTGTTCCTATTCCAGCAGGGCTTTTGAACTGCTCTGTGTATAATTGCTGTAGGTCTATTTGTCTCTACCATTATTTGATAGATTTTTACATCATTATTTTCAAGCTGCTGTTCTCTCACCTTCTCTTTTTTCAATAACATCTGAGTCAATATTTAGCTGTGGTCTGCTGTATGTAATTATTCTGGCTTGCTTATCTTGCTAGTTGCAAGAAAGAAAACCTTCCCCCCAATATCTATATAAGCCCTATTTAAACATGGTTAGGGATATTCAGACAGCTTTTTACATGGTCCCTGCATTCTTGAAATACAATAATTTCAGCACACTAACGTGCAATCTCCTCCTCATCCCCCTTTCCAGTGTCAGAATATGATTTTTTTAGGGAAATTCCGGTAAGGTATATTATACACAACTTAAACATCTGGACAGGTTGCTCCTGTTGGGGATTCTCTTTCCCCTCTCCCCTCATTTTTTTTTAAATAATTCCTCCAGAAAAGTGTTGTGTTTAGTGGTTTTTTTGTTTGTTGGGCTTTTTTTCCTTTGATGCTCTACCCAAATACCAGACTTAGGATAATACAGACATCACCCCTGGGCAGGAGACGCTGCCATAGACTTCCTCTGTGACTTCGTTTATGGCACTTACAGCAATATATTCCTCTCATAGTGGACTTACAGAATTCATGCATTAAATGTTGCAGACAATCACACTCTGCATTAAGGAAACTGAGTGAGTACCTACAACAAGTGTATATATCAATGGATTTACTAGCTTGGAGCAATTCACCATCTTGTTCTGCTACAGGGAAGCACTGAATTCTCTTCCTTTATATGTTACCATGTTTTCTCATGTGCTACTGAAGCTGCATGAAATACATTATTCCTGGCAGTACAACAATCCAGCATTGGGTCAGTTCCATTAAGAATAATTCCCTCCTGTTACAGAAATTCCTTTAATTTCAGTTGTGCTTTATGGATATTGAACAAGCCCTTTTTGTCAAGAGTAGATCTCATTTCAGAGATCTAACTGCTAAAGTATCTATTTGTGTGTGCATAAGGGCTCCTGGCATCTTACAAAACTGCGGTTGGTAGAGGATGTCCATTGAAATAAGTGCATATGAATAGTGTGTTATGAAAGCTGCTGTTTTGTGCCATGAGAATACTTACCTTTTACTGTAGATAGCAATAGTCATTGCTGAGAGTATGATGAAGTGACAGATGTTAGGATGCCACAAGCAGGACTGAGAAGTGCCACCCAAGGGACCGTGGAGTGTTTCACCTTCATTTGTGGTGTTGGTCTCTCCTTCCCTGGAAACTGCCATTTGACAGAGACATGAGAAAGCTTCAGGAACAGTTCTGTTAGCTCTACTCTTCACCTGCTGGAATAGGTGTTGACTGTTTCTGCAACTAAACTTTTAATTAAAGAGGAGTATAACACTGACTGACTCACTGTCCAAGATTGGATGTGCACCTGGAAGAATCCTGAATCCCAGCTGCCAGTTTCTTTGTGCTGACACAAGTAGTTATCTGCACTCTCCTTAGTCAAGTATTCATTCTATAACACAATAAAATATTTTAAATGAAACACTGTATCATCTCACATTAAATAATCTAATTTATAGTGATGCCCTACATAACCATCAGTGATATTAGGTTACAGAATACAAGATAATCCATTAAGCAGAACTTAAAAGCAGAATCAGAGTTCCATACTAAATGATACATTTACTATTACATTCTTTTATATAACAAGGCAGTTATAAATTAAAATAACCCCATTAGAATACAGGGCAATGAAATCCAGGCAGACATGGTTCTCTTTGTTGAGGTGGAACAAACCCTCTTTTCTTCCCTGAAGAACAGAAAATAGGACAGCATGTTTTTCTTGAAATAGGTATTTTTTAATCTCCTGAATCATGGTAATTGTTTATTTGGCTGTACTTTGGCAGATTTTAGGTGTGATTAGAATCTGTACGTGTTGTGTACTAACCTGCTCACAGAATACAAATGGAAATGCACAGGGCTTGTAAGGATGCAATGTCAAAACTGTAGAAAAGCTTGCAGAAACCTGAGAGGAATATTAATGCACTGAAGGAGTTAAGATGGGAGAATCAAGAGGAAAAACATCTTTCCATGCCTAGTTTAAAAGGAAAAATTTTGGGAGTATGTCTTCATATCATAGAAATCTATCATTACTCCTATAGTCCATTATATAGGTCTTTATCTTGAGTATCAGTTTTGGATTGCCTCCAAAGACCTTTAAACGCACAAGATCTTACAAACTCTACTGATTTCCAAAGAGAGAACTCAAGTGGGATTCTTCCAAGAAAGTTTCTGAACTGGCCAAAGCCTGCTCTCCTAAAATCCTGAGCTTAATGCTTTTTTTGCCATGATATTTGCTCTTGTGATCCTGAACTTCGCCACCTCATGATTTGTGCAGCCTCATCTGCTCCCAGCTTTCACCTTCCCCTGCAATTCTCTCCTTATTTGAAAATGTGAGGACCAGCAGAGCATCTCCCTTCATCAACTCCTTGATCACCTGTGTCAGGACAATGTCCTCAATGCCCTGCACAGACCACCTGGTTTATTGTGCCCATGTCATTGACCCTCCACTAGGTAATGGTTAAGATCCCCCATGAGGACCAGGGCACTTGAATGTGAAGCTTCTTGCAGTTACATGAAGAAGAGCACATCTCCTCAACCAGTCAGTTGGCAGAAGATGCACCACAACATCACCCACACTGATCTGCCTGCTAATCCTGACCTATAAGCTCTCACTTGGCCCTTCATGCATCACCAGGCAGAGCTCCCTGCATCTCTGATGCTCTGTCACATAAAGGGAAGCTTCTCCTCGTGGGTGTTTTGGCCTGTCCTTCCAAAAGAGCCCACATCCATCCATCACAACTCTGCAGTATGAGCTGTCCCACCACATCTCTGTGATCGTGTGGATATTGTAGCACTACAACTGCACACAGGCCTTAATGAGAGAAGCTCAGTTAGTCAGAGGACAGTACTAATTATGCCAAGGTTGTGGGTTCGATCCCTGTAGGGACCATTTTCTTATGAGCTGGACTCAGTGATCCTTGTAGGTCCTTCCTAACTCAGAATATTCTCTGATTCTGAATTGAATTTCAGGCTTTGACCCTGAGATGAGCTCAGTTGGTTAGAGCATGGTGCTAATATCACCAAGGTTGTGGATTCAATCCCTGTATGGGCTGTTCATTTAAGAGTTGGACTTGATGATCCTTGTGGGTCCCTTCCAACTCAGAATAGTCTCTGATTCTGTAATTCCTCGTGTTTATTCCCCATGATGCAAGCACTAGTGTGCAGGCACAGTGAGGGACATAACTGTGACAGTTTCCCTGGAAAAATATTACAGCTTTCCTCATGGACTTGTGTGTTCATCTTCTCCCATTTTTTGGGCATTGTTTGAGGTGAACCTCCTTCAACCCTGTTCACTGGGGTCTCTCTTGTCCACATATCCCTTTCCTTGCTAGCCTGGTCTACCACTTCCTCACCTGACTGCAGCCCATCATCCCCATCACCTGGTGTTCTGGGTTTGAAGCTCTCCTATCCATGCAGGACAGAGCTCCCAGCTCCAGAACTGGGGCACTGAACTTGGCCTGCAGCTGCAGCTGTGTCAGCAGAGCAGGATCCTTCCTCACAGAGCCTGAAGTCACTGCTTTCCAGCTTTCACCTTCATGGGAGTCTCCATTTACCAGCCCAGTCAGCTCAGACTCTGCCTGCAGCTGCATTCATGCAGGGTTTCAGAAAAGGTCCCTTAGCACTCCTTTTGACATGTCTGGTGTTGCAGAGTCTTCTGACCATCTCCCACAGCTCCTTCACTTCCTCCACCGACACCCACCTCCTCCAGGCAAGGTGATCATCTCCCCCAGCACCAGACAGAAGTCTCCTCTAGACCTGGAGAGCCACATCCTCTCTCAGGAGCTCTTAAGATATTGTTCATAGATATAGAAAAGGTTTCTTATTTGAAGACATGAAGGAACACTTTTTCATTTTCTCTGACTTGGTAGTTTCTTTGTTGATCACATGAGATGAAAGAAAAATGAAGTTCCTAATGTTTATTTTACAAGGCATATTGGTAATTTCCAAGAACATACAGCTAAACTCAGGAGATTTGCACAACTTAAAAACAGTGACTCTGCTGCACTTCCTTTCCTACATGTATAATCAAGGTCACTGAAAGCAGCAAATTTTTTGTTTGTCTTTTACAGTAATTCTGATGGTTTCCTTTGCAGAAACAGTTGCATTTCCTTTCATTGCATTGATTTCCATGAAGTTAAGCTGTTACACCACTGATATGAGATGTGTCCAAGTCTTTGATCCCCAGTGAGAAGTCATGACTGGTTATGATGTGTTTATGGATCACCACAATTCTTATGTTCATCAATCTGTACTACCATATTCTCTGACTTTAGTGGTCCCCTTGAGTGTTTTCAGCTTTCTATCATTAAAAGCTTTCCTGCAGAATCATTTTAAACTGATGTAGTCCTCACTTTGGTCTAAACATCAGCTTTTCCCACCTCTGGGCAGGGTAAAGTTGAATTAAACTAAGTTTTATCAATTTGTGGCATACCTTCAGGAACCACTGTGTCTTCTAAATCCTTGGCATCTTAAGGAGTTAGCTTCTTACTCTGAATTAAAGCAAAGATAAACCCTAGTATAAAAAACTGAAACTGTAGCCTTATCTGTGAATTTTTTATCAAGATGTGATTCTCTGCAATGTGCTGATTGTGTGGAAAAGTTTCATTGTTTCATCACTGGTTTTAATAATGACATTTTCATTTTGTAAAGAAAAAAAGTTGATTTAAAAATTCTTTATCTCACTCCTCCATCATAATTGCTATCTGTCTCTTTCCTAAATTGCAAACATGAACCCATTGATGGAGAGAATGAAAATATTTTGAAGGTTTTTGTCTTACATCTTTTTTTACCCAGTGCTATGAAACGGTATTCAAATGGCAAGAAGAAAAGCCTAATTAAAATACTAGATCTTATTATGTGAGCTCACTGGTGAGGAGCAGTTTATGGTTTTATTACCCTTTTTTGAAGAACTGCTAAGTGTTGGCGTAATCATGTCATATGCATTAAGAACAACACTAATGACAGAATACATTAATGGCAGCTATTTGAACATCAAAGTTAGCATTTTATGAGGTTCAAAAAAAGAAATTGGCAGAGTATTCATTAAGTAATGCATAGTCAGTCCGCAACAAGCTTTAGAACTGATTTTGAATTGATCACACATTTTTCTGCTGAAGTTGATGTAAGAGCAATAACAGCAAAATGCCAGGACCTTTCCAGTACAATGCTCATCAGATTTCTTTGATATCACAAAATAAAAAATCGCAATTGCTATATCTTCTTCAAGGTGCTACATGGCTGAGGATGGACATGCTAATTCTGTGTAGTACAGACAAGTTTTAACTTGAACAAACAGCAGGGAGTCTCACTCTTTGCAGCTTTTCATTTTCAGAGTCCTCAGCTTCTAGGATTCACGTGGCAGTGGAAAAGCAAATCTGGCTTGAGAAGGGATATCTCCAAAATATTTGGATGGAATTAGAGAGCACTAGAAATGGAGAGGAGGAGGGAGAGGTGTTTCTGCATGTGCATTTCCAGGAAGAGTTTGATGATGACCTGACACTTGCAAACCCCATTTACATGCTGTCTGTTACATACCTCAACCTTTTCTACTTCCTAGACATATTGGGAAGCTAAATCTATGTGTTTTCCTGAGGCTTTTAGATCAATGTGATGAAAAGCACTGTATAAATATGTAGATGGTTAATATACAGTTCAGCATGAGATGTTCCTATTGTTGACACACAAAAGAAAACGAATGGGAGTTAAAATATTTTAAGGAAGTGTCTTATGCTGAAAAGTTAAAAAAATGTCCTTAATTAAACTGTGGCATTTTGTGAGTTGACCTTGTCTGGCTATCAGATGCCCACCAAGCTGCTCTATCATACCCTCTCCCCAATGGACCTGGGTGAGAACATACGCAAAAGGCTTGTGCGTGGAGATAAGGACAGGGAGATCACTCACCAGTTACCATCATGGGCAAAACAGACTTGGTTTGGGGAAATTAATTAAGTGATTTGCCAGTTAGTTGTAACAGGCAGGCATAGTGAGAAATGAAACAAAAATGAACACACCTTCCCTCCCCCACCACTTTTCCCTTTCCCTAGGCTGAATTTTCTTCCTCCTCCCCCTGAGTGGCACTGGAGGAGGGGAGTGGCAGTAGCAGTCAGTTCATATCGCTTCCTCTCTGCTGCTCCTTCCACCTCACACTCTTCCCCTGCTCCTGCGTGGGGTTCTTGCCATGGCAGACAGTCCTCCATGAACTTTTCCAGTGTGGGTCCTTCCCATGAGCTGCAGTCATTTAGGAACAAGCTGCTCCAGCCTGGGTCCTCTACAGAGTCACAACTCCTATCAGCAAACCTGCTCCAGCGTGGGCTCCTCTCTCCATGAGTCCACAGCTCCTGCCAAGAGCCTTCTCCAGCACAGGCTCTCCAGAGGCTGCAGCTTCCTTCAGTGGGAAGGAAGCAGCATGGGATCCTTCATGGGCTGCAGGTGGATATCTGCTCCCCCATGGATCTCCATGGACTGCAGAGGAATAACCAGCACCACAATGCCAGTCTCTGCTCCAGCACATGGAGCTCTCCCTACCCCTCCTTCTCCACTGACTGTGGTGGCTGCAGGGCTGGTTTTTTCACATTGTCTCACTCCTCTCTCATATAAGTAAACCCAACATTTTTACCCTTTTATAAATGCATTGTCACAGAGGCACTATCAGTGTCCCTGATGGGCTCAGCTTTGACCAACAGCGAGTCTGTCACTTTACACAGTTTTTTTTTAATGATTCTGCAAAGTAAATGTAAGCATTTCTGGAAGATGCACAGAATTTTAAGATCGTTATGTTATTTTTTTTATTCTTCAGAATACACTCTCATGTAATCTGGTTCTCCAACAAAAGAGCAGAAAGAGAAAAAAATAAAACAAAGGTTTAACATTAAAAGCAGAAATCAATGAAGTACATTATGTTGGATGAGGAGGGACTAGCATGCAGATTTGTAGTTCTATTTCCCCACTCACTGTGTCTTCCATTTTGTGTCTGATCCTTTTAAGCCTCAAAGGAAGCTTGAACTGATTTTGAATTTAAAACAGTGCCAAGGCAGGACTTTGTGCCTATGTATACATGAAGGCCAGCTCTTGTTGCTCAAACTCTCCATGTGAAATAGCCAACCTCTCATGTTACCTATTGTCTCATAGATAAATCCTGTGGGCTCACCTTGCAGGGTGGAAAGCTGCCTTTTAATGCGTAGGAAACATTCGCACTTCTCAGTGTGTTAATAATTTAAAGTAATAAGCATCTCGACATTAACTTTATGCTTAGAAATGCTAAATTTGAGTGATGCAGCTCATTCAGTTGACAAGTTATACATGTTAGAAATGGTGGGGTAAAGAGAACATAAACTTAGGCTGCCACCTTACAGTTGGAAAATAAATAGGAGCAGTAAAAATGCAGATTAGTGCACATGAATCTATTTTCCTTTGGTCTGTGAAGAAATAGGAATTTCTCACACCTCTTTGACTGGAAGGAAGATGGGTTGAACAACTGTAAAAGGAGATATAGTATTCACCTGCTCAAAATAATTGGTTACTGTGACTTTTGAAGTGGTCTTAAAGAGATTATTTTCATTGCATTCCTGAAGAGGTCCATAAATTATTTCATTTAAAAGTAGCAGTATTTCAATTACTGCAGCATAATTACTTAATACCACTCTAGGTCAGTTTGGTAGAGAGCACTATTTTAGAAGCCCTTAAGCAGTTGCAAAAACATTTTAAACAAATCCCCCTTAAATCAATCAGTGTCATTAAGGCTTTTGCATGTTTGAAGTGAATTAAGTTTAATTTGTTGTTAGTTCAAATATTTACCTTCCTGTTAAATTTATCCTACTGGATACTCAATCTTTAACTTCTCTTCCCATCTCAGGCTTGTGGTTCAATCTATTTTTTCTCCAATAGATGTGTCACGAAAGGATGTCAAATAGTTTGAAGTAATCAGTTCTAACACAAGCTACAAACAGGCAGAGGTTTCTTCCCAGACCACAGGAATTAGTGGTGTGTTGATACCTGAGGCTAGAGGGGTTATATCCAAAAGTTTCAGGTGACATCCTGAGCTACATAAAGTCAACAACAAAATCCCCATTGATTTTTATTACCCTGGGATTAAGTGAATGCATTTAAAACCTCCCAAACTTTATCTTAATCCCCTCAGATGTTCTAGTTATTTTTGTTAAGTGTTTAATCTTTTGAGCATCTGTTATAACATCCAGCAGGAAGAGAAGGAAGTTCTTGTCTTTTGTTAGGTCCAGTGGCAAGGAGTTCCATGGGTTAGTTCTGATTTCATATAGCAAAAATATTCTAGGTTTCTTAGGTTTTCCTTTTTTGAAAGGAGAATTTTCCTTTTTAGTGTGTCCTGTCCAGTGTCCTGTAGAACTTAAGTCTTCCTAGTTTATTCTATGAAGTTAACAATTTCTGTTTCTTCAATGTAAGGATGTTTCCATTCTTCTTGCTTCTCTGGTCTTTATCTCCTGTACAGAGAGGCATAAAACTGAGCTTGACCCCTTCTGTCATCACTTTACATTTGACTAGAAATGCTATGTAAAGCGAGAATAAAAAAATGTAAAAATGGTGTCTGTACATATTTTTATTATTTTTCTTTACTGAAGTTTCTTACCCTCTAATTAGCTGACAGGTTTGATCATTTGATAGAGAGCACTGCTTTGATGTCATAAAATCAAAACAGTAAAAAATACTATATAGGTATTTCATAATATCATCAAATATCTTACTAACCCAGAATGTGAAGTAATCCAAAGACATTTCATTCTTGATGAATAACAGGAAGTTCAAAAGCTTTTGCTTAATTTATAAGATACATTACACAGAAATCTTCCTTGTGCTGCTTCAGTTATCTTTTATCTTGATTATGGTTGACGTTTTTAGGGTACAAGGCACTGTAGTTAGGAGGATAATTTTAAATTCTCTATGAGGTGCTGCAGTGTGGCTCTGAATTATATGGGAGACAGTTGGAAGTCAGAGCACTGTATTACTTTTCCATTGCAGCTACCAGATACCTCAATCAGCCTGATTAGTGCAATGAAAAAGACAAAACAGTGAACATGGAAAATATTGCAATGCTTTACAAAGGGAAGGGCAGGAACAGGTTGTCAATCCACCTTCTTTATTTTCATGTAAACTCATATAAAATTTAATACAGTACAAAATGGTTTAGTGGTGGACTTGGCAGTGTTGGATTAACAGTTGGACTTGATGATCATAGAATTGCAGAATCATAGAGTGGTCGGCATTGGAAGGGACCTGAAAGATCTTAAGAGTCTTTTCCAACTTCAATGATTCTGTGATTCTATGATTCTGTTTAGAGTAGGATGCAGTTCACTTTGGAGTGATGGGACAGGAACTGTGTCATCGATGACAGCAAAACACAGAACAAAGCGTTTAACGGCATTACAAAGACTCATGCCGTGGAACAATAGTTTTATTAATGACTGGCTAAAATCTTGCTTGCTGATCAGTATTTAAACACCTCAACAGAGAGCAGGATTCACAGGAGTATTCTCACAGCAGTAGATCCAACAACTCTCAAAAAATTGGCTTTTAAAAAAAAAAATGGGGAGCTTATTTGGGAGTTATGTTATATTGTTTTCCTGCCAATATTGAACTGAAATTTTTAAGATTGATAAGAGTTTTATATTTTTAAATTCTTTTCCAAGACAGCATCAGCTCTGTGAGAAGGTGTTTGTCTGACCATACTATTCAAATGACATTGATGCTGGTAACAATCTTGGCACTGACTTCAAAGAGATTTTTTCTCTTTTTTCTCTTACCACCTCCCAAAATTTCCACAAGCACTCAAACTGTCATCTTGGAATAAAGAAGGAAATAGCTACAGGGAAAGTTGC
>JAOXXN010000395.1:6674601-6687940 GCA_026770055.1 Myrmophylax atrothorax
AACCTGAATCCACTAGACTCTTGCAACGGGACGGGGGAGGTTTACAAGGGCTGGAGGTTATAGGCAGCTGCATTCATGGTGACAGGGAGGTGAGACCCAGCAGCCTTTGTCCCATCCGCCCTGGCTCCTGGAGGAAGGTGGCCTGGGGACTGGGGAGGTCTAGCACACCCCTTTGTGTCCTTGGAGCATGAGCTCCTGCTCGCCAGATGAAACACCAACCTCTTCATGCTTGGTTGGCCAACGTGGTACAGTCACATAGACTGTACTTATTCAATATCAAATGTTGTCTCATTGAATCTGCATTAAAAAATAGATTTAGATTTATTTAAAAGAATGACAGCTGTATTTTAAGGAAGTAGGAGTAGCTGGAAACAGCAAGAAGCCATTTTCTGTAGCCAGTTCAGTCCCCACGTAGCATCAGCATCAGTTCTGCAAAGTGCTGCTGTATCCTGGACCACTTTTTCAATGTCCTGAGCAATGGCATTCATCTCACACCTTCTAACTGCACTGCTCAATTTCTGAAACAAAGATAGGAGTGAGAAAATAAAACGTATATCAAAGCACCAAGGCTTCAATTTGTTGAAAATTAGCATCTTTCTATTAGCTGATGGCATTGGAAGCAAGCTGTGGAAATACTTTTTGGACAAAAGATGCTATAAAAATGTGATATGTTATTTTGTACTGCCAATTACTGTAAAAGCAAAATGCAACATTTTGTAATGGAGCCACTGCTTAATGCTGTTCTCTTTTTCTTTTTTCCCTTCAAATCAGATATTTATCTTTGAGAATAACATCTATTACTGTGCTCATGTGGGGAAACAAGCCATCCGAGTGGTCTCCACAGGAAAGGAAGGTGTTATTTTCAATGGGCTCAGCGACTGGCTGTACGAAGGTAGGACATGACATTTAGGGCAGCAGTTAGTTATGAGCTTAAGTTACACTCTAGATTTACAGAACTGTCTGGAATTAGACATATAGCATTGCATTTCTGGGGACTGGTGGACCATGGACCACAGAGCTGAAAATCTGCTATTCTAACAGTTGCCTGATGTGCTGGACTGAAAATAATGTGAAATGATGTAAGAATTCTGATTTCAGGTTGTTTTCTTTCCCTTAGTCCAAGGGCAATAAATCACTGAGTTTTAATGAACAGAACTGCTTCATTATTTAATGGCACCTGCAATCACTCATAGATGTGCCAGTTTTCAAGTCACAGAGAAGGACAGAAATGGGGAGGAAAAGAGTTCGTATTGTAAGGGAAGAAGCAAGGAAACAATTTTACTTGATTAGCTGTTTTCCACAGCACTAGGTGGGCCCTGGAAGCTGCTCAGATCTTGCTACTTAAAAAAGTTCTAAAATCAGACAGGTTCTTGCAGTAATTGGCTTCTTTCCCTTGAAAATGAGCCTGATGGGCTAGAGGGTCATCTCTGGAGCACTGCTTTACTTTGATCCTTTCAACTGGAAAATGGCCATTTAGATGTCTGTGAGCTTGCAAAGTGATCTCACCTGCTCCATAGCTTAGGAAAGGATCCCTGCTATCCCCAGTTCTTTTGGGCTTTTAAACTAATACTATATAAGAATTAAAATTTTAATATATGCTTATATATATAACAGGCACACAATATGCATCCCTCTCTGTTGCTGACTGCTGGTGAGGGTAGTTTCTTCTCATAAGGATCCTGAGTTTTGGACCTGGCAGTGTCTCTTTCCTGTGACACAGTTTCCCTTTAAAGTCACACCTTTTGCTATGGCTCCCATCATAGTCCCAGGTATTTCTTACCTCTGTGGAGAGGAAGTTTCCAGATACATCTCTTAACTGTGTTCTGTTGGCTGCTCCCAGTTTTCTTGAGGCTTAACAGAACAGAATGGGTTGCAAAATGACATTAGCCATTAATTGATGTAAAATTATAAATTGCTTCTTAAATTCCTCTGTATCACAGCTAAACTGGGACAGTTTAACCCAAAAATGAGGGAATTAAAATAAATGACTTTATTTGCCACTCCCTTAGAAGCCGATTCCATAAATCAGTGTACAAATTCATCAAACACATCCATGGAAAAGTCTGATAGCAGTTTATTACTTTTTATATTTAAATATCTGTTTACAGTATACCACAGAATAAAGTAAATGTCCTTCTTGTGAAGGACATGAGAAGAGTGGCTAATAAGCTACAAAATGCGAATTTTCCTTTGCTTTTCTTTATGTATTAATTAGCTGCTGAAGTTGTGGGCAAGCCTGTTTGACTCTGTAGGTCAAATGTGGCTACTATTACCCGTATTTTGCTGATAAACATCATTTAGTACATAAGGTCTTCTAGTAGAGTCTCACACATAGCCCCATACTGAGAGGAGATTGTCAAGCCTGTGAACTGCAAGCACACCAGCAAGCCCATGATGACATTTGTTTTGCTGACACACATTTTTATTCAATTATGGGATTGCTCAGGCTATTTCTTGGCTGACTTTGACTTTCCAGTTTGTCCTTTATAATGAATTTGCTTGTTAACTTTATGTTAATGTACTAAGAAGAATTTGTGATCAAATACAATCTGATTATTCCAAGCCAGGTTCTGTAACCTCTCTGTGAGGCACAAGCAGATGAGCATGACTGAATCTGCTATTCACTGGGAGTATGTTTTGAAGAAATTAGGATCTAGCACCCCTTTGGAAATGTCAGTTTGTGTCCAAACACAGTTTATATTGAACTAAATAATTTCCTTACTTCACAAGCAATGTGTAGAAGGTCCTACTACTGGAAAACTTAACATGTTCCCAAGTAATGAAGTGCAGAATACAATATGAAATGCAGAGCTGAACTATGTGAGCTGAACTCCTTATCTTGCACCACATCACTTGTGCAATCCTCATGGAGGTAAGCCTGGGACTGGCATCAGGACTGAGGACTTATGGCAGCAATGTCAAATGGATCTACTGTGTTCAGATGCCAGCTGTCTACATGCATGGAAGGATGGAGCAGGGTCCCAGAAGAAGCTGGGTATTGCATCGTGGTAAATGGATAAGGACCCTTGAGAGATGAGTGATACTTCCCCATTGGAGTCCATGGGAATTCAGGCATCGTTGTCAATGGGGCTGAAGCCTTACCCTGGCAGCTGCTGGGATGCTCTGCCAATGAACTATTACCAGCACCTTTGTTATTCCAAATTCTCTCCTTTTCTTGGGTGCCACCTCTTCAGAGGGATAAACTGGAACAACATTTTCAATCCATACCTACCTGACTTGAAAGGCTTGAAAACTGGGCAAAGACTGAAATTTACCACCTCAGGACAATTTTTCCTCTTCTCACACTGTGGTTTGTAGATGTGCCTTCCCCACCTCCCTAACAGAGCTGGGTGGGATGCTCAGGCCCATGTTTGTTTGCACTGCTGTCGTATCAGTGAGCCACCAGGACGGATGCTGAGCATATGTAGAAATCTGGTTCCATCTGTGCAGCCATCTCCAGCAGATAGTCTGCAAAGGAGCTGTGAGAAATGGGATCACAGAGAGTTCAGCACACTCCTCTTCCTCACATGCTCTTTTTGTTGCTGAAGTTCGTGACCGCTGGCAGCAACAGCTGAGCCTCCCCCTCCGGGTTACTGTGACAGCTCACAACCTGCCTCTCACTTTTCCTAAACCCAGCACAGAAAAGAATGAAACTTGGTTTTTTCTACTTGCAGAAGCTGATTTTTAATGTATTTTATTGTATGTAGCAGGAGCACATCAACAAAACCCCCCCTCCCCTTTCTGAGAGCTTTTTTCACAACGCACTGTGCAAATGGCAATCTCAGCAGTGCCACCCTTTGGGGTAACTCCTGACACTTCATATGAATGATAGATCCAGAGGGAACACTTTTCCTTGTATGTCATTGCTTTTGTCACGATAGAATAGATGCACTGTACTATAAATTGCAGGTTTTTACTAAGTCCAGAAGCAGAGCACATCTAGAGTAGATTTGACAGGCTTTTTGCCCTGGAAAAATGCAGAAGTTCATTTCAATTCAAGTTAAGCTCTGCTTTTGTAAATCTGCCAAAGGGGAAAAAATTTCTTCGAGGTATTTATGCTGATCTGTAGACTTTTGATAATGTAGTGAAAAACATTTCAAATCAATCAGAGCTTAATCTACTTAGTGCATTTAGCTGGAAGGTTATAGATTGATACATAGATTACTGTAGCATGAAAGCATAGATTAAACATGGGGTTTATTACTAAAATAAGCATTGACAATGTTTTCATAGTCTGACTTAACATTTTCAGAGGTGTGCCTGATAGACGCTTACACTAAAATGGAGTAATACCCTATAAAAGAGAGTTTAAAGTTCTGCAGCTGAAATCAGCTACACATTTAAATACATAGCAGCAGCAAAGAGTGGTTTTTATTTCAGTTTGCTGTATGATTGCTGGTGGTTTGAGAAGAAGTTTTAGCAACAATGAGTCTTAAAGATAATTTTAAAACAAGTGCTGGTGTAGAACAAAGTACTTCCAAAGCAATATGGTAAGAGTATTTACATATTCTTTACATAAATAGTAATTTTTTAAAGTAATGTACATTTAAAAAGTAAAGTGCAGGTAAAATTCATTTCATTGAAACACTTCATTTAGGGCACTCTTTCACAGAAATTAATTCTCTCATAGTGTAATTAAAGTATCTTCACTAGCCACCAAGCACTTGGAGAAGCTGTTCAGATGTGAGGAAGGGTGGCAGCAAGGTGGTCTGATGGAGGTCACTTCTGTGACCCTGTTAAGTGACAAAGAAAAGACTGAGGTGTCCCTGGGTTGCACTTTGGAAGTTCACTGAGTTTGAGATTGTGTGATGCTGAATCCTGGGGAATAGGACAGGAGCACTTCTCTCCCTACTGGCACATTGCTGCCAGACCAGGAACACCCCAGAGGGTAATTCAGGGTCCTTTTATCAAGACAGGGGCCTTCTCTGGGATAGCACTGCTATGAAGTCGTGTTGTGATCTCTGAGCAAGTCTGTGTTCATAGATATAGGTAGATAACTTCTGGAGCCATGCTCTACTGCTAAGTCTGTGCTTGTGTGGTTGGAAATCATGGGGGAGCAGCATATGGCACAGTGGTGTGTGCTGTTGCCACTGGAGGGAGGGGAAGGAAGGATTTTCACCTATAGATGGTCCTGTTGCATCCATAAAATGTGAAACTGAGGGGTTTCCTTTGTGTTTTGTTGCATGTGACCTTAATTGCAGGAGTAGAAACTAAAAAAAAAACCCTTCGAAACTATTTTGCAGCATGGTCTGTGGGACATATTTTTAAGGATTTTGGTTGCAAAAGTAAGAATTGCATATGAGTTACTCCCTTATCTCATGACACTGCTGGAGGATCAGAGGAGTTTGTCCCGGAGGTCTCTAAATCTAAAGATTATTCAAAGAGAGCATCCCCATTCCAGACTTAGTCCCAACACCACAGCTGTGGCACCTCACCTGGACATCTCCTCACTTTCATGTCACAGGAACCACGTCTGGCAGTGAAGCCCCAGCCTCAGCTCCCATGACGCACGTTTAAAACCCTTACACAATATAAGCTATACACAGCCATCATTTAAAACTGATACTCTGCTTTGTTGAGCTTAATGCACAGTGACATTGCTGTGCTTTATTTTTGGCTAGGAGCCAAGAGGAGGATGGAAAAAAGACTCTTTTTCAGAGATGATTCCTATGCCTTATTAATCTTCATTTTGTCTGAGTCTTGTGTGATCGCCAGCAGATCCTCTTATGTGACTTTGCAGTGACACCTGGTGGGAGAGGCCAGGATGTCATCACTAAAACAATGAAACTGCAGAATTTTTTGCTGCAAGATCTAGTAAAGGGTCCCAATTTCCACTTACATACATTTCCCTGAAACTCTCTCTGAGCTGGTGGGAGCTACAAATCCAAAGCTGCTGGCTGATTCATGCTAATAGTGCTTCTGTTCCCTTCATGAACTTTATAAAGAGAGGAAAGAGAACACAGTAATAAAGAAAAATCTTCTACATAATTTAATCAGCATCTCACAAAAAATATCAGAGGGTATATTTAGAACATATATGACTGCTCTCAGAAGAGCAGTGCCTGGTAGGAGCTGCCAAATCAAATATCAGTTATTTTGAACAGTGTCTTTTATGCTTATAGTATTTCAAGCAAGTTAAGTATTAATTCTGGGACTCTAGAAGTGGTCTCAGTACTGGGAAAATGCGCAGTAAGTCTGCTGAAGCAGTGCCTTAGCTAATTTTGTGGTGTGCTCCATTTTTAATTGTGTGATATGAGAATGCTGAACTTCTTCTTGGAAACTTTGATGATGAAATTACACCTGAATTTGAAAAGGGACATTCATAACTAGGCTGAAAACAAGTATCTCCTGAAGTTCCTGTTCAGTGCCACCAGAGAGGGAGATGACATATCCTAATATTTCAGCGTCAGGGCTAACCTTTCCAATAATTAGTAGCTCCAAGACCTGGTGGGGGAGGATGACATGAAGAATTGGACTGAGTCATCACTGTATTTCTTTAGATACTCTAGATAAATAAATCTCTTTTCATGCAAAAGCCAGTGCTCCAGACAGTTAAAAGCTCTAATGGGACTATGAATGATTCCTTTTTGACAAGATATCTGCAGAATCATTGGGACAGAAAATACAGATTTTAATTTGTTTTTAAAAACTTTCATATTTTCAGTCACAAAGAAAATATTGCATTGACATGGACAATTTTGCAATTCTACATAGCTGCTATGGAGTAAAGGGAATTTGGGAAACACTTTCAACTGGGGAATGGCATCAGATAGGGCCACAAATGAACTTCAAATCTAAACCCCGTTAGTTTGCCCTCAAGTACTTGCTGATGTTTTTTAGGATTTTTGAGAAAGCTGCATGAAACTTTTTCTCTTATCTATGTGCATGTTCAGGAAAAGTAGCAAAAACAGTGTGATGCTCCAGTGACATTTTCACCATACTAAAATAACTAGTTTTTCTCTGTTTTACATATTGGACGCCATTCAGTGTTGCTCATTCAGTACATGCAGCTTCTGTGTAGCACTTGGGGCTGTACAAGTCCCAGTTAGCCATTATTTAGCTGCCTATTGAATGTGACTGTATTTTTGTGCACTTTTGTTTGCATGCCCATTTACACCAAGTGAGCATAAAATCTGCTCAGTTTGTTTGCAGTTAAAGTAAGAATGAAGAGCAGCTCTTGACCTCACCCATGTGTTTGAAGTGGGTATTTCCACTGTACATAATTCTGTTGCAAGGAAGATTAGATGCAACATTATTTTGTCTTATTCATGTTAAAGCAGAGGAAAAGAGAGTCTTAAATTTCACTAGAAAGTGTCATGAAAAGTTTGGTAGAAGTTCTCTCACCTTCTTGCGTTGGTGGGGGTTCTCCTGTCCCATTACAGATTTCATCACCAGAACAGGCTTCTGACCCTTCTCAGTTGGCAAAGGTCAGGGGAAAATCAAACCAGTTGCAATGCACATTGTGAATGCCTGCCTAGAAATCAGCAAGCTCCTGAAAACTTAAAATGTGCTGCTACCTGGACTGGCTTCAAAGTCAAGCACTGCACCACAAGAAACCTTGCCAGCTCTAGCCCAGTCTTTAACCTTCCCTTACTGCAGAAGGTTGTCTGGAAGGAGGCTGCTGGCCAAAACCAACACCTGTCATCTTCTAATTTTTGGATCACCATCATTCAGGCTTCAGGATGGCTTTTGGAAGGAACGCAGAATGCTGTTTACTGTGGTCAGTGATCTCCTTGGGGCAGTGGAAGGAAGCCAGTTGTCATCCTGATGTCACTGGCCAGGCAGTAGCTGCCAGTACCTTAAGAGGTGTTCAGCGAGTGAGGTTGATTTTGTTTGCCCTGGAGCTCTGGTTGGTATCACAGAATAAGTATTCTTTCCCTTGAGTCAAGTATTTCCAAAAAAGGATGTGTTATAAGGCATATAACAGAGCTGTTAAGGCTTTCTCTGCACCAATTTCATTACAGAGGCCTTGGGTTAAATTGTGTATTGGAGATCTGTGTCCTCATTTTCTGATTATGCTGGTATTTTAAATAACTAATTAGTATACTAGCACTTTAAATATTGCAGAACATGTTTTGACCTATGTCATGCTAAGTTGAAGTCTGGAATGACTCCATGAAAGCTAATAGTGGTGCTCTGAATCTGCACCAGGATGCTGAATGCTGTAACACCCATGCTTTATATCCACTATCAGGGTTTCAAAGGAAATATCTTTGACTTATATTATTCCCAAAAAAACAAAGAGTGGAATGTTAGAGAGTATTTTCAAATTCAGTTAAATTTGAGAGCTATGCTTTTCCTCCATAGAATCACATCTGTGATTTAACAGCATAAAACACAAAGAATGTATTTAGGTGATCAGGTTCACTGAGGGTAAAACAGAAATGCATCATTTCCATGCTGGTAGAATTGAGCCCAGGGCCTGTGACACATGGAAGAGTCTTCCAGGCTGTAGAATGTTGTAAGAGATTAAAATAATTTAATTAATTTGTACAAATCTATGTACAGTATTACTGGGGGAAAATATGGCTGTTAGGGCATGTTGCCCAGGGATACTGCTGGGACCTCTGTGCAGGGGGATTTTTAAGAGTGAATTAGATTTTTGTCATGGTTTGTTGAAATAAACATCAATCCTATTTCAGTGCACTGAGAGGATTAGATGACTTTTTTGATCTTCTTTTGGATCTAAAATGTTATGATTTTATATATAGTTTTGATGGCTTTTTCTGATATCTTTGCACTTTGACATCTTGGCTCTACAATTACAAGTCACTGTATGAGCTCTTGAAATATCCCTTCAGAGTTTACAGAATACCTGTTTTTATATATAACAGGGTAAATACACATAAACTGCTTGTACAAGATGGGTGTAGGGTATGGAGCTCTCTATTATGATACATTTATATGTGCATTATTATTCCCCTGAGGAAAACTGGCTGTTTTCTTCTTCTGAGAGTGTCCAAGTACTTTTATTTGAAACACATATTTTAAAGAAAGTAAGCAAGCTTCATGTTTTTAAACTGCTGCAATCAAGAAGTGATTAAAAGGACAGAAAGAACAATGAAATTGAAAGATAGCCATAGAAATTTTATTTTAGTGCATAATTCCATCAATTTTACCTGAAAAGGAATCTTCTGTAGGTTTTTTTCTTGATGCACAGGTTCTTCCTTGGTACAGCCTTGCTTATGGAAATTCAGAGACCAGTGGAAAAGCTACAGGCTGCTGAAATAGCTGTCCTCTTTGTCTCACTCTTCCTGGTCTGAATAAAGAGTATCTGCCTTAAGAAAAAAAAAAAAAGCAAAAATGAATGTGCTCTGTCAAAATTAGAATGAGTGGAAGCTACATGAAAGGGATGAAAATTCTGCTGAGATACGTAATGATCACTCAGAGCTGGCCTGTCTGTTGTTGTATAATAGCAGGGAAATCAAAAGAATATCCAAAATGATGACACAAGTCAGCTCCCGTAATAAAAAAAAAACAACAACCTCCCCCCCCCCAAAAAAAAACCAAAACAAACAAACAAAAAAACCAAACAAAAAAACACACACACAAAAAAACAAATAAAAAAACAACAACAACAAAAAAAACAAAACAAAAAAACCCACAAAGAACCAAGCTGAAAAGAAAAAAAATAAACAAGTTGAAGAGGAGTTAAAATACTACCAGTCCAAATCCTGATGCCAGCTGTAAGCAGTCAGAGGTCATAGTGAGCCAGTGATTAAGAGGACAGAGCAGTAAAGCCATGTGAAATACAATGGGTGAATCACTCCCAAGGGCTGACTGGGGACCAGGGATGGTCCCCAGAGCTCAAGTTTGCTGTTTCAACAGAACAGGCAAGAGCTTAAATCTTCACATGTGAAAAGCGACCTTCAGTATTCCTATCTGTGCTGCATGTGCTTGCCATTGCATGAGGCATGGCAACCAACATGCTCAGATCCTGGCACTGGGAAAACAAGACTGGTTTTTCCACCAGTGTTTCAAGCGACCAGCTCTCCACTGGACCTCAGATCTTTAGTACATGAGGGATGTGAGTGTTACAGTACAAGGTATTTTTCAAATGAGGCAAAGAAGCCCAGTGGTGACTGCAATGTTGATACCAACCAGGACATGGAGGTGATTCTACCTGAATTTTGCTCTGGATCAGGAAAACTGGAAAACTAGTGAAGATCATTAAAGTGATCAGATTGATATACCAGCAGTTTCTAAAAGATAAAGCATCCAGGGATTATATCATCCTCAACACTCAATTAGTTTATGTTGCTATAAGTAACTACCATATGGCGTAGATTCTGCACCAGCTGCTTTCCAGTCTTCAGTGGGTTACGGGTCTAAGGGGGAACTATGCCATGGAGTTAATGGTAATTAGAAAAGTGGGGGAAATAGCGTATTTTAAAGATGATATTATAACTTCTGGATGGTTAAGCAGTAAAATATGTGTGGCAGGCTGGGGATGCCAGGTGCCTGCAAACACCATATATGTGTGCACAGCAGCCAGCGTGACACAGCAAGGACTGAATCCAGCAGGGCAGAAACCTTCAGTTCCATCCTGGGATGAGGACTGCAGGGAACAAGCAACACTGTAACGTGTAGGAGAGGTTCTTCTTCAAACCCATGGCAAACAAAAGCAGGTGCTGCTCTGACCTTCACCCTGCTCTGCCTCCCTGCAGTCCTTGCCCATATCCACTGGGATTTGTGAGGGTCTGGAGATGAGGTGATAGTTTTTGTGCCAGGTTTCATTACCCATCAAAGCAGAGCCAGATACAGTATCAGACATAAGACTGAGGAATAAACCTGTGTTGTGACATCTGCTCAGATCTGCAGCCTCCAACAAGAACAGTGCTGACCAGTTAGGTGTCGCCCATCCTCTTCGCCTGCTTTCCACTCCATCCATTGCAAGCTGAGTTATTTGCAAATTATTTCTACAGCACAGCTGTGTCATGTAGAGCAGGATTTGCTGCCATTCTTCCCAGTTCTTTTCTTCTAAAGGGATCACAGTCATTTCTGTGTTCACCTGTGTCATCTTGTCATCCTGGTGCTGAATGATCACACTTTCAGCCAGTTTGTGCTCCTGGCTTGACAAGCTGCTGTTTGTGTACCAGAAAACTATGACTAGAATACCTTTTTTTCTTTCTTTTTTTTTTTTTAATTTTTTTAGTGACTGAGAGGTTGCTGTGCCCTGTTCTCCAACCATAAGAAGTTTTAAAACCATGAAAATTCTCACATGTCGCTCTGCACTGGGAAAAGATATTCTATTGTTTTGAGTCACATTAAACAGCACAGGAACACAAAATGCTGCTAAGAACTAAATATTGTAATTTATTTATATGTATTTTAAATACTTCTTAGCAAATTCCTTAATTGTAGATTTAGAAGGAATGTCTTTTCACTTTTAAAATTTTTTCGTATTTTAATAAGAATGGAAGGATCACATAGTACTAAAGCAAACTATCAAGTGCTCTGTTCTTATCCATAAAATTTCCTGTGATGTAGCCAGGTCCTTGAGATGGCCTTGCAATTGTACTGATTATGTGGATGTAGCTACACCAAGAAAAGATTTACTCTTCATCTCACCTGGTACTGATTATACAGGGAGGGGTGACCACTGCACTCTGTTAGGCAGGGTATTTCAATTCCAAACTATTAGCTGAAAAATATTTCCTGTAATTCATACAAATGTGCCAGAAACATAAGACGTAAAATTCACAATTACAATCTCATTTAGTATATACAATACCCTGATTTATATATTAGATTTATATCAAAATTATACAGTTGATACCCCTAACAAATGTACATGATCCTTAAACTTTGTTGAGTTTTGCTTCAAGACTTTTTTTCTGAGTGTTTTCACTAACTTACATAGTGCTGTACTCTTGCAAATAACCAATTAAGCCTTAAATGTATGATGCCTGGGCTGGGGATCAGAGAAAAATGCCTTCTACTGAGACTTGGTATAGTTATATTCCAGACTGAGAATTATCAGCAAGTTTTGAAAAATGCAGGAAAAAAGGTTTACATCATATTTTAGATCCAAACTATCTCTACATACTGATTTGAAAAGGTAGTAACAAATAGATTTGGGTTTGGTTTTTGTTGTTTTGGGTTTTTTTTAGTTTTCTCAGTAGCACAAGCATTTAAAATGAAGACTACAATTTTATTTCTTACTGTGGTTTACAAAAACCTGATCTCTCATGGATCCCCTTTTCTTCTTCATCTGTATTTCCTTTAGAGGTGAAATCTTACTGTTTTCTGTGGTTGTTATATACATATTCCTAATTTTTTTTTTGTTTCGTGCATTTTTTTAAACTGGTTTTAAACCATTTCAGACTTTTCTCTTTTTTTTTTTTTTTTTTTAAATTCCAATGAGGCAACTAAAGCAAGATAGGAGAGGTACTATCTAGGAAGGAAAGGGTTAAAACAGAAGGACATATAAATGTTTGTTGGCAAAAGGGAATAATTCCAGAGTGGTCCTCAAAACTTCGTTAGAGATCAGAGAAACATACAATATTGCATTAACTGAAAGAAAAACTCTTATATTACAGGGTTTAATGTCCTTAGAAATGTTGCAGAGTTTATTTGAAAAATAAACCCAACAAGCCTCTATTAAATTTATAGAGGAAATGGAAAGCAGAAACTCAGAAGACTGTAATTGCCACCTACAAATATGATAATTAGAGTGAATAAGAAGTAATGAAGGAGGAAATCAGAGGCAACTCACCTCCTCAGCAGGAAGGTGGAGGTTACGTTGCCACCTTGTGGTAAGACTGTGGAGCGCTGGAGCAGCTACTTTACCAGGGTTCGAAAGGAAAGCTGCAGACAGAAATCTGCATGATTTGCTGGAAAAAATATAGTATGCAAATAGCATCCTGATTGGAAAGAGGCAATGTGAAATGAAATCCTATTCTTCTTTTGATTAGCGTGTGCAGTCGGTTCTTTGATGGTGTGTTTGTGTGGTTTTTGACTTGAATTTTAATTTAAAATGCTGCTACATAAAATATTCAGTGGAAAAGTGAGCAGACTGCAGAAAAGAATAAAAAGAAAAGTTCTCTTTATGAAATGATGTCATTTATACACTTTTTTGAGTACAAAAATCCATCATTCTGTGGCCTGTCTTCTTGAAATTATCTCCAAAATTTCTGCATTAATTTTTATTTTTCTCAAAATTTTTTATAATCCTGTGTTACTTCCTGGCATAATGTCAATTTCTGTCACATTTAGAAACATGAGACTTACTTTTTCACTAAATACTTCTTAGGGCACACTATATGGAATTTTTTTAAAAAAACCGAAAGTCTTAAAGCTCTGCCTCTGGCCAGATTTGGGATTCACGGAAGTGTGT
>JAOXXN010000395.1:6696452-6735062 GCA_026770055.1 Myrmophylax atrothorax
GATGATGGAAAAATACATTCTTACTATTCATTAATGGCAAACAGCAGTGTGCCACTGTGGATGGATTTCCTGAATGCATTTGCTCTTTGGAGGGAATGCTGGAAACAGGAATAGCAGGTGATGTGATCTCTAATATTTCTGCTTTCATAATTCAGTTCCTATTTTCATTATTACATCTGAACATCCTGACAGATCACAGGCTTACTGGCACTTATGAAATGCCCACGTGTCAGTCTAGCCAGCGTGGTCCAAGAGGCTGTTACTGAGACTGACTGACTCACACCACTGAAGTAGGACACCTGCTCATTGTTAGGAGTTGCTGTGAGCATTGATCATTAATGCTTTTGAAAGCAAACAGCTAAAGGTTCTTAAGGGTGGTGCACAGGAGAGAAAAAGGGAGAAACACTGAGAAAAACTTCTGAAAAGAGCATAGGGAGGACGTGGAGTCAACTCAATGTTTTTCCTGTGTGTTGTCCAAAGGGGACAGCTTTTACTACAAAGCAGGCCCCAAAATACTGATGTGCCAGTAGGACAGTATGGCTTTGTGTGTGACATGTGGTAACCCTGCCTGACTGCCGTGATTGCTCTGGAGGTGGGGCCAAACCTCCTGGGGAGTTGCTTGTTGCACCTGGTGGGGACCCAGGGTCCATGAGAGACCAAAGGGACAGCTCATCTCCATGGCTTTTTGCACCTTAAGTGGACTTTGTAGACCTGAGTGCACTCAGTGTGTCAGGATGTGAAAATGGCCCAGAGGAGCCTCTCTGGCTCTTTCCAAATAGCTGAATTATTCTCTTATTTGTGAGAATCCACCTGCATTTCTCAGGTGACGTCTCACACTTGTATGTAACTGTTTTGTTAGGTGAGGTTTTGGTTTTTTTAACAAATCCCTTTGTATCAATGAGGGAGATTTTAAGCATTCATGATTTCTTATTTACTACAGTCAGAGCCTGGCCTCCAGCATGTATTCAGTAGGAGCTTCAGAGATGTACCCGAGGACAGGATCAGGCTGATGTTCAGTAATATCAGCTTTAGAAGCCCCCAAGCACTCAGACAGCAAAGAAGGTCCAGCAGTTACTTGCCAATAACCTTGTAAACAACAGTCCAATGCCCAGATTCATATAACAGCTACAGAATCCGTAGTGTTGTAAACACAACAAATTAGAAGAATCAATGGATCTGGGAAAAAAAAAACAAACTAAACTAAAATAAAACTACAAACGTTAAACTAGCAGTTTTGAAGGGGGCAAAATGACTATCCTCAGAAAATCCCTTCTGTCTCTCTGGAGTTGGGTGCCATCCAAATGTGATCTCATACTGCTTCTTGGGGATAGGTGTCCTAAAGATTGTCTTAGAGACAAAATGGTGGTTGTTGCTGGTAGTTGGGAAGATGGATGAGGAGCCCAGGTTGGAGTGGTCAGGATTTGGCCAGGCTGGGTGCCAGAGTCATCTCTGATGTGCACGCTCTGGCTTTGCTGGATGTTGTTTTTTCTTCATCCCCATGTACTCTCAAGGGTCCTTGGCAGGTATCAGTGATCAACAGTGACATGTCTTCTGCTGGAGCACAGCTGCTTGTGATCTTATCACACAGAGCCACCTTCTCACAGAAACAAAGGTGAACCATGGCCCATTCATTACTGTTCAGATTTCGTGGGGTTTGCCTCTTTGCTGAGCTTGAGCTTGGCTCAGGGCATGGACCAGCTCCAGGGCCCACATAGGGGATGTGGAGGTAAGATGTGACCTTGTTGGCTGTGCGGAACACATGAAGAGTCCTGTGGGGTTGTCCTCAGTGGCCAGCATGAACCACCCTGCTACAATGAGCTTCTCTCCAGGTCATCAGCATCAGGCCACAGGGTGGCAAAAGTGCTGGCCAGACCCTGCTGTCTCAAGATGATGTTCTGCAGGAGCAAGGGGCTGCAAGACTGTGTGAGCAGAAAACAATGTGTGTTCAAGCAATTAAACCACATGACTAAAGGGAAGTAATGACAGTTGCAGCCCACACCTCCCCTGTGCTTGAGGAGATGCAGAACTCCTGGCTGGGCTCTTTTCCCTGAGACAAGGGGCTGCCACCTGTGGGAGCTTCTCTCTGCATCTGTTCAGCTCCATGGCTGCACAACGCTGCTGCTGTTGTGGGATGAGATTCTGGATCAGGGATTTGGTGTCTATAAAGTGCTGGATTTGGTGTCTATAAAGTGCTTTCTAAAGCATGTCCTCAAAACCACCATCAGAGCAAGTAACTGTTTATTCTTCCTAAGCTTGTAGCTTGTCAGTGGCAAAGGAGATTGTGTGTTGAAGTAGGAATAAAGGGTCACAGGCTGATCGTTTTTCCTAAGAATCTCTTGGACAATGGCACAAGCACCTTGAGAATGGTTGTTTGCATACAGGCACTGTGGGACTGGGCTGAGCCCAGTAGTTGCTCCACCAAAAAATTAAATTTATCTTCTTTTACAAAAGGTTGTTGAATTGTTCAGCTACCCTGTAAAATCGTGGGGTTTTCCACCTGACTCAATTAGACAACTGTGAAAGAGGATTAATTGCTATGGAATCAATAGTGCTGCAGGGCTATTGCTGACATCAGCACAAAATAATGTCAACACAGGAAAATGTAAATTGGATATAGTAATATAAAGCAGTTTTATACTATTTGCATACACATAGCTACTTTAACACTCATTTTATACCTATTACAATGATTTAATGGAAGTCAGTGTAGACCTACACCAAGAAAAAAAATGAGTTGTGTATGAATGAAAGATGGCATGGTGGTCTTCTACAGCAACATGGAGCAGTGAAGGCCAATATGAACAATGACTTTTCCCTAACTGGCTAAAAATACTTGCTTCCAAACTGTACAATTGTAATTGATTTGGACTTGTGGTTGGTGCTTTGAGATGATCTAGTAATTGATTTTAAAACAGATGGCAGCTGTCAAATAAGCATTTGTATTTATTTGATGTTTCTATGACAATCCTTGGGGTTTTGCTATCTCAGAAGTCTTTGTTTTCTCCTTTCCTAGATCCCCTTTCTGTTCTCTGATCTCTCTCCCTCTCATGTTCTTTTGATGCACCCTACTGACAATTTCTTTTGAGCTTTCTTTCCTAATGTAAGCCATGGCCTTTATGTTAGGCTTTAATTTTGTTTTGCTTGGAATTCACTTTTATTAACAGTTTTAATAAAACAGCAAAATGTCCTGAACACATGAAATACTTCATGATCTGAGCGTTGGCTACAATGCATTACCAAACAAAACCATTGATTATGCTCTCCAGAATTGCTCTTCTTTACCACATCAACAATAAATAATATCAAAGGGCAAGTTCCCTCTGTGAGACAAAATCTGACATAATACTTTGTGTAAAAATTAAAATATTCTGAAATTAGTCTATTGAGAGAAAATTAGATATGTTGGTATTTTTGTGTGTGCATGATCTGTGTGAACTCAGAGGAGAATCAAACTATTTATTATCAGTCTTTCTGTTCTGTGGGCACAACATTCATAATATTATTTTGATTTTCTACTGAAGAAGACGATGCAATGTCAACTTCAAAAATTAGAAGAAACCACTAAGCTACCAATGGATTTCTCAGTCAGTATTGGTGAAGGCTTCAACTTTTCCCAAACAGCAAGCCAGAAGATCATTGCCACCTTCAGCAGAAAGGCAAAATTCACAAATATGAGTCAGGATGGACAAAGGCTGCAGAATTAGTTGGATTTTTATAAATGCATGAAGAAACCCCTTTGGTCATGGATTTACATGTGCTTATTAACAAAGAGGAGCTCTACCAGTCTAGAACTGTGTGCAAACTTGGGAAGTTGATTTGTCATGGTAATGCCTGTAGAAGTACCGCAATGGCAGATTATGGTTCAGAACATTAAAACCATCTGTGTGGATTTCCACCTGTGTTGCATACAACAGTTTTTTTCCCAGAACCTGCTGGTTGCCACTGAGGTTGCAGAAGATAAAGCCCTGATGCTTTTCCCTATGTTGAGTGTGTAAGAGAATTCTGAGGTCTGGGTGCACTTCAATGGGGCTGTTTAGAACTTAGAGGTGGACATGATAGTCAAAAGTGTTGGAGCTCTATGGCTAAAACTCTGCTAAAGGTGCTATACAAGTATGAAAAGGAATAGGAAAATCCACTTGTGAAGATTCTTGCAGGGTGGATATTGTCCATGCAGGAACAACCCAGAGAATTTTTTGAAGTCTCTTCCAAATCCATTTCCTATGATTCCTTGAGATGTTTTGTTACCTAAAGTAAGATACAAGTTTCCCATTTCATTGATCTGAGTATTGCTTGAATTAACTTGTAGTTTGAAACAAGCAGATGGCTCCTTGCCTTTTATACACATGCTGGGCTAGTTTTTGATGACACACCTAGTGAAAATATCCATCCAATATCTGATTCACTGACCAGTCCTTCCAGGGATTGCCCATATGGTATCACAGCCAAATGCTACATCCAACCCCAGATTCACCTCAGCTTGTTACTTGCCATCTGGGAACCACAGCAAGGGACTTCTCATTCTGCTTCCTGATGGTGAGCAAGAAAGTTCCTACCAGGAAATACATTCTTCAGAAGAGATGGCAGTCCTACTTTGGGCAGCCTGGTTCACTCTGGGTGCTACTCGGGTCTTGATTTCAAAGCTAGCTACCCACACAATGCACTAACCTTTAAAAATAGATTTTCAAACAGGCAGCAACCTTTCCTTCAGCTCAGGGAAAATTCTTCTCATCACACCTTTGTTATTGCTTCCAGTTTCTTTTCTCATCCAGCGATATTGAAGTCTCTAAGGTGAATATATACCCAATTGTCACTGAACATACTCTGACCTAGGACTTCAAATGCTCTTCCTGATGGTCTGTTAACTTAGAAGACTCTGTTTCACACAGCTTTGAAATCATTATTCAACTGAGTCTTATTCAGCTGAAAGAAGGATCAAAATACACATATTGTAACACTCCCTGAGCACAAACATCTCATTGGATGATACGTCCCCACCAAAGAGTCACTATTTATAAGCAGCATCATGCAGCTGTTTCAGAGTGATTCGCTACTGAATGTGCTAACACGGAATAAGCACTGACTTGCCTCAGACCTGTGCTTGAACCCAGCATGTCTGCACAGCCCTTGTTCAGTCAAGGCAACTACACACTTTATTTTCCCTGTTTTGGGGGGTTTCATGCCCTGGTGTGGCTGGCAAGTAAAGCACAGATCCACCAGTATCTGCCTGTGAGGAATCTCAGCAGCTCATTCAGAGCACCCTCACATCACGTAGCACTCAGTGACTGCAAGCTTTGGGGAAGAGAGCAAAGATGATGATCAATGATCACTTTACATTCTCAGTCAGGAAGTCATGAGCTATATGTGTAGGAGGGCTTTGGTGTTTAAGGAAAATCTGTTTTTTCATAAACATGAGGCAGGATCTGAACTAACTTTATAAAGACCCAGGAGCATTGAATGCAACTGATTTTCTGAGCATGTATGTCATGGTTTAAGCAAACACAAGGAATAGTGTGTCCCTAAAACAAATGGGCTAAAAATTATGCTTTACTTCTAGCTGAAACTTTGTGGTAGTGATCCATTTTATATTTCATAAGAATGTTCCCTGGTTTGCTAAAACTAATGGATCTCTCTAATAACAGCAAGGTCCTGGCTTTGTTTCAAGGCAAAGGTTCACTCAATTAAATCTCATTAACAAAGGACCACAAAACCTGCACTAAAACCTTTCTGGGTATGTGACCTTCAGCGAAACTGCTTCATTAAGTCTGAGATCCTGCAGAAAATGTTTGCTGAATAAAGTCGTTCCTAATTAATGTTAAAATGTCAAGGATTCATCTGCCATCCATCTTTACTCCTTTTCCTTTACACTCTAAATTACCTCTTTATTGGGCAACCAATATAAAAGTCAAAAGCAGCATCTTTTAAATGTACATATAACAGGTGGGACAATGCAGTAAAGCAAATGTGCCAGATGTGCTTTCGCATATAATGTTTGTAATTTCCTAAATATCTTCCCAAAACCCCACTTACATGTGGCCATTAAGCTTTGATTAATTAATTTGTTATTTGTAAGAAGCATAAGTCTCGAGGATGGTTTTCCCTTGCACCCTTGCTGATATTACCTTGAGTTTTGTCCCAAGCCATATGCAAGTCTGGATTAACAAAGTGTTTATTTGCTCTGTGATGAATATAATTGTCTGTTCTTCAAGGGTTGCTCATGCAAATTTTTTTTCAAAAATGAAAGTGAGTTTCTAGTCTTCAGCCCAGAGGGTTGTCCTGGTTGGATTGGGGGTCATCATGGAGTAGTGTACAGACCTGGTGGGTCTGAACTCGGAAAATCCTCATTCATTTTTCCAGTGACCAGCAATGATGGCAGACATTGGAGCTGCTTGGACCTGTGTGGCAGGACTTCATGTTGAAGCCTTAGAAACACTCTGTAGCCTCTTTAATTTTTATTCTCACATTAAAGTAATGGGACCCATCTTCCTGCCCATCAATCTGTACAGCATATGCAAGTCCTTCTGCTGGTTTAAATAGGAATGACTCACATGATATTAAGCCTCTTAATGAAAATTGATTACATTATTGCCTTTCACAAAATGGGAGGTTTAAAAAGCCAAGTTAGTGCCTTCCAAATGTCAGTAACTGGAGACACTCTGGACAAGGAGTGAATTTTTACAGCTTTTCTGGAGATCTGTAAGATGAACTCATCTTTACAATGAAGGATATTAAATGATAAGAAAAGTATTAGAAATTAGAAGTTCTTTGAGTTTAATGAGAACTAGGTTCTACCAGTATTCAAAATAATTTCTTATGATGGCAATATTGTTTCCTCCTTAAATACTTGAACTCTGACATGTTTGTAAAGGCATCTCTCTGAGTACCTTTTCAGATGTAACTTCATTACTGAAATCTCAAAAAATCCTGTAATCGCAAAATTCAGTGGTAAAAAGGATCAAGCTCTGACCTTGGGTACTTATGGACAATTGCTTTGCAAAAGTGTTTAAAAAATAAAATAGAGATAAAAGTCAAGTAGGTATTCAAGCCACAGACTCTAAAGCCTGGTATCCTGTAAAGAGTTTTGAAGTTCCAGCCTTTCCTAAGTATTAGAAAACCACTATATTTGTTTACTCCCAACCAGCAAGAGAATTTAGGAATATTTAAATTCTTGCTGAAGCATTTGTATCTAAGTATAAACACTGTTTGAATCAATTGAGAGGTATCTAGTATGACACTGTGAACTGTATCCATGTTCAGGACTCATGGCAGGAGTAGCAAAGCCTTTTATGCTGTCATGAATATGTGCACTAATATGAATAATTTGATGTTTCTTCAGCAAGGTAATTATGTTTAATAGTCAATAAATACACAGTTATTGTTATCAATTGTGTTCATTTGTGTATATGGCATAATTTGATGAGTATTTTAATTGATATTCCTGTGGCATCTTCCCTGTGTTGTGATTAGACTGGGATTTTCATATCTACACTGTTTCATTTATTGCTAACTGATGATTTACCTCTAATAGCCTTTTCTTCTGTTCTTGCCTGTTTTGTTTTTTTTTTTATTTTTTTAATTAGAGGAAATCTTGAAGACTCACATTGCTCATTGGTGGTCTCCTGATGGCACCAGGTTAGCATATGCAACAATTAATGCCTCCAGAGTCCCCACCATGGAGATCCCGATATACACTGGCAGCCTTTACCCCACTGTTAAAACTTATCATTATCCAAAGGTAAGGGAAAACAAAATAATCAGTCCTGTTGTTCTGTCAGAAATAAATTATTTTTTCTTTCCAGTAGGCTCAGACAGGAGACTGGATATTAGTGCACACTGATAAGCAATGAAAATAAACAGATCTAAGGGAAAATCACTGCTCCTCAGTGAATGTGGTCTCCATTACTCTTCAGCTGCATTTGTAAAATTGCAGTTTTCTGATTCTATGAGTATTAGGAATTCTAAATATAATGGTAATAAAGTCTAAATATCCTTGCTTTTTACACACAAAAACCCAATTTTGCTCCCATGCTAGAATGGGGTTGTTGACGTCTGAGAGTTTGCAATTTCTATATTTATATGTTTTTCTATATTTAGATACATTTTTATATTTATAGATAGATACATACATATATGTATTAAATATTTAGATAAATTTTCTTTTGTATAGAAGGAAAATATAGTATTTGGGCTTCCTTAGAATATCCAGGATGGCCTAGTGTAAGAGGAGACACAGTCTGGTGTCAGAGACTTGTTGTGACTGAGCACTGCACAGAACACAGTGAAAGACAGAAAAGACTTAGGAGCCAATCTATCCTTGATTGCAGGGACCTGCAGTGGGCACCAGCACAGCTCTCTCCCAGTGTGGACACACTGCTGCTGATATTGCTGCAATTTGCTGCTCTAAAGCAGTGCAGGGGTGTCTGCTGCAGTCTTTTCTTCTGGGTGTCTTGCTTTAAGCACTGATTACTCAAGATCTCACATGTTGGTCCAAATTGAACCATAATTTAGCAGGAGAGATACCCACATATATACAGGTTATGTGGAAATCACAGTGGTTCAGCAGGAGATGCTCTTTGCTACAGTACAAAATGATTCAGTATTTTACTATGTTGACCATCATCCTGCATCATCCTGTTAGACAACCTTTTATCAAAAGCTGCATGAAATAGCAATATTTCCAGTTGCCTTGAGAAGTAGATATTTTTTTTTTACCAAGGTTAGAAGTGTCCTAAGTAAAATTACCCCTTATTTGTGCCTGCTGACTTCTCCTTACCTCTGTGCCACATGACCACAGTTGCAGTTCCCCTGTGAACAACCACATCAGTGTAGTCCCTATCCCCATACAATTTATTAACCCATGGGGATATAATAAATCAAAACCGTTCCATGTTGTTTATGGTATGTTAACTTATTCTTACTTTAAAATGCAGGCTGGAATGGAAAATCCAACTATTTCTTTGCATGTGATTGGTCTGAATGGACCCACTCATGACCTGGAAATGACTCCACCAGATGATCAGAGGATGAGGTAGGTGGTTTCTCTCCCTAGAATGCCAGACTCCAGTTGTCTTGGAATTTTTGATCAGAGCCTGACTTTTTTCTAGATAATTTTACAGTACCTTTCTCTGCTGCTAACAAAAAGTTTCATTTTGTATAAATCTGCTTAATTTGTTTTTCAAATTATTTGTCTTTTTACTTATATTTTGTAGAACATCCTTATTTTTCACTTGAAATCACTGTGACGCAAACTGACTTTAGAGTAGGGTTATTTTTAGGGAACCTGACAGAATGTCCCCAGATCTGTAAGAACACCTTCATTCCACTTGGAATCACAGGCATTATAGGAGGGATACTGTCTGCAGCCTGTGTGAGAGACCATGAAACAGAAACAGGGCACCCTATAGCACAGCAAACACCAGCTCACTGCTTCAGAACGTGAACATAGGAATAAAACCAGGTGGACATTCTGCAAATACATCTTCACTAAAAAATAAAAAGAAAAGCTCTTTGCTGTTTTTAGGGCAAGTGTATTTTAGAAGTTGGCCTGCAATTCAACAACTACTTAGAAATCCTTTTCTAATTGAAGTGCTTAAGTCTGCACAGCAGGAGTGTAAAAGTTTGGCTTGGACTTCAGCATGTAGTCAAAGCTTGTATTTGGCTCTTATGTTTATGTTTACATTGAGCTGTATTTATATTGTTCAGGAGAGAAGCAGCTTTAGATGGTGCATGGCACTCCTCCCTGCAAAGGCTGGAAATTAAAATCCAAATCCAGATTTTCAGTAACTTTGATTTAAACCTAAAATAGCATTGTAGAAGAGCAAGCAAAATCAGACCCTATTTCTGCATCTAAGGTATCAATAATGACCCTTTCATGTGTAATGCTGCAAGATTGTTGCTCCCAGGCACATCATATGATCTTGTAGGAACATCCAGCTGATGTGCATGGTCAAGTTTTTCAGCTGATAGCTAAAGTAGTGTAATTCCAGTGCAAATATGCACAGAGGTGCAGCACAGAGCTAATGAATCAGGGCAGTGTGGAGGGCAGGGGAAGGTGCAGGTGTGACCTTCATTATGCATGATAAGGCCTTTGGATAAGGTTGCATAGTTGTCTGATAAGAGGACACTAAACCAGTGGGATCACTTATGGTGAGAATTCCTTTCTCTAATAGGAAAGCTGCTGTCAGCCATAGAACATGTCTACTCTGAATACCTCTAAAATATGCCAAATCCATTTATGCAACAAAAGATGTGACCTCTGACCGAACCAAATGGGCACAGATGCATTTTCCTTTAAAAAATTCAACTTTAGATCTGTATGCAGCATGTAGGAATTCAGGATCATGGTATTCCCATCACAGTATCCCCATGGCAGTATAAAAACGGTGGCTCACAGACAATATAATTTCCCTGTTGGTACCATTCACTGTAAAGAAAGAGACTCAGAACATTTTAATTATGGTAATAACTACAGACTGTGGGATTCAAGTGTTGTTAATAATTTTTTTCTGTATGGTTATGGGTGGCCATAATTTATTTGGTTGCAATCAATATTGCAAAATGATGCAAAATACATCATAATTAATTAGTGTCTGTATATTTCATCAAAGCCACGGCAGCTGCCATCTCTAGGGCATGATATAAGTAGTGCTGCTGGAGCAATAGGGTGCATTTTCATGATGCATATGTTTTCTGAAATGAGAGCATTAGTGTGATAACATTTCATTAAAATAGGCAAGAGGGATGTACTGTACAGTATTTACAGAAGAGAGTTTCAAGGAAGCAGGAGAAGCTGGTGATAGGAATGTTCAGGCAGACATGTCCTATCTGAACCATTTCAATGTTCTCAGTCAGTTCATGCAGATGATCTATGGACAGAGTGGTATTTCGTGTTCTTTTTATCTGGAGCAAAGTGATTTAGTACAATTAATAAAAGCAGATAATAAAGTGAAGATATGCCACGGTCTTTTTTCTTTCAAAATTAAAAGAAGTCAGAAACTTTACACAGAAATTGAATATTTTTCAGTTAAAGTAAAACCAAAAACCAGAGCTGATGATGGGAAATATACAATAGTGATAACTTTTCCTTTTAAAAGTCTTTCATTGTGAAATTTTTTTGCCAAATTTTCTCCAGTGTAATGCTTTTCTGTGAGAAAAAGAAAGGGAAAGGGTGAGAATTACAGGTAAAAGAGGGGGAAAAAAGTAGTATAGCATATAATGCCTGACAGAAATTTATCATTGTAGTGAAACCCCCTGGATCCCAAGAATTACATCAGAATTGGATCATTTCCCAGGTTATTTCTCATGTTGTATTTGCATCTCAGGTGGCAAATTAAGGAATGATGTTATTTCCTCTGAGTGCAGAAATTGTCACTGGTCCTTGCCTAGGCCAGGAACCAGTAAATAATGAAGAACCTCAGACAACTCCAGCCTGGATCCAAGGCAGGATCTGTCTGTGCCCCAGGAACCATGGGCTGGGCTGCTGCCTGTCACTTGGCCATAAAATACATCACTGTCTGTTCCTTGTAGTGTCTATTACTGTGGTCATACTGTAAGTATTCATTTTGTGGATTCATACCTCATGTTTGGGACTCATACCTAATATTTTGCATTTATACCTCCAGGAAGGAGCCCTGGAAAACTGGGATATGAACAAGGGTGCTGCACAATAACCAGTCTCAGAGGATTGCAAACTCAACCACCAATGTCTTTACTGGGATGGGGTCTGGATTTTGCTTTATGGGAGGAAATGGGTTCTCCTTAAATCAGCTCCATATAAAATCTGGGACAGATCAGGTGGAGAGGGCTTGAGAAATGCACTGACTTCTTGTTTCTCCCCACTGGCTACTCAACCAGTGCAGATGCTGGAGCAGCAGATGTTTGAAATTAACTTAGTTGAATCACACCTAATTGTCTCACTTCTCTCTGGAAAATGGGAACCATAAAACCTGGTTGTCCAACAGAGGAGATGTGAAGGGAGATAAATGAAAGACTCAACACTACTCAGAAACTAGAATACTGACTATACAAGCATCTGCAGTTGTCTGTGGGGTGAGTTATCCATTGTCTTGATGTCTGGGAGAGGCTTCAGAGAGAAATTGAGACTCCATGTCCTTCTTTAGAGTGGTAGGGAAGATCTTGAGACACCTGAAATAATAATTAAAAGTTCCTGAGATAAAACTGTGGCTCCTGTGCTCAAATATTGAGAGGGATGTAGAAATTGAATATATTTCCTTGAAACTTTAAATTGAAATTATGGATAAAGTGCTCCAAGCAACAATAGGTATTGAATTCACATTCCTTTACTGGGGAAGCTGAATCTACTCAGTTCATTTTGGAGAGAAGGAAAGAGACAGTTATACAGTTTATTTTTGCCTTGTTGTTTTTCTCCTCTTAGGGCTTATGCTGCTGCTGATAAAGAGTAAAATTAAAATTTTATTTTAGGCACTAAATTTTCAGATTTCTGTTGTCTCACCTGGATGTATCCTTCCCTCCCGTGCACTGAATGCAAGTATTGAGGTCTTTTGTTATTTTCCCCAAGCCAATTTCAGACAGTAAATATTACTGAAAACTGCAAAATCAATTTCCAATGTGTTATTTTTCTAACAGGCCTTTGTGGTTTTGCCCTTTCTATTCAGTATATGCAGGAGCACTTGCCAGAACACGAAGTACTCTCCAGTGACACAGCACATTATTTCCAATGAGAGCAACAATTCCTTATACATATTTTATAGCAAACAAATGAACTAATAAATTTTTTATAGACTGTATGCTGTAAAATGTTGTATTATAATTTAAGGATGTCTTTGGCCCACATAGCCCAGCAGTATATTATAACATCACCAGCTTTGACAACTTAGACAGAATTGTGCTCTACAAATAAAGTGATGGGGCTCTGAATTGCTGCAGAGGTGGACACCACCACACCCTGGTTCTGAGATGGTGACCATCAGTGAATTTATTCCTCATCCTGTATTTTTCAGCCCAGCCTAAGTGGTTCCATTGCTCACTATTGCATAGGACTTTTCCTGCAGATACAGATATTGATTACAGGACTGTGCAGCCCACACTCATGATTTACTCCAAGTGATATCACAACCTGAATGTAGGATGGTGCAGGGAGTGTGGGAGGGTAGTTTTGGCAATGCAAACCATCACATCTCTGCTGATGACTTTATGGCAATGAGCTTCACCTGATTAACAGAAACCCTGTGTTGCTCCCAACTCTATCCTTCTGGGTATTTGCCTTTTAATGCAAGGATACACTTGTAGATACCTTGGTGTGCACTTGGTACACTTAGAGGCCCCTAATGTTTCATAAGCATAAAGCATCCAACCATTGGTAGCAGTGGGTCTTCTGAGTCAGCCAGTTAGGGTGCTCAAAATGGAAGCAGTTTGCAATTTCTTTTCCACCTATGCATAAATTTGTAGCTCTGGGCATTTCAATCCTTCTCGGAAGACAGAATAGCTTGAAAGATTCTTTATCTCTGTATTCAAACCTTCTCTGAAAATAACTTTCAGAAGTAGTGGAGAAAACACAGTCACAGCTTTAAAAATGTCATTTTTAAGGGTTGAAATCCATACATAAGGTGGCCTAAAGACATCAAGACACAGTGTTCTTAATAAAGACATCTCTCCTGGACCATTTGCTTGTGGCAGCCCCCGACTGCTCTGCTGTGTGGGAATTCTTTAGGATTGCAGTATTGTGATTTGGTTTCTGTATGTCTGTGTTTGCAGGGACTACTACATAACCATGGTGAAATGGGCAACCAGCACCAAAGTGGCAGTAAACTGGCTGAACAGGGCCCAGAACGTGTCCATCCTGACACTGTGTGATGCCACCACCGGAGTTTGCACGAAGGTAGGAGAGATGAGCAAAGGGGTCACTTGCCATCAGTTTTCATAACCCATGGAAAGAGAAACTATTTAAGTTATTTTACCTGGTGACAAGTCATCTGGTACACATTTATTTAGGCATACACTGAATATAAACAATATTTGCAATATTTCCTTTTTCTTAACACCTTGAAAGCCAAGAATACTCTGTGTGTGAGAGAGAGTGATTCCTTATCTTGAAATACCCATATTCAACAGTTCGTAACGTGAATACCTGTGCACCATTCTAGTTGCATTATATGTATTTAATGTCATTAAAACCAGCTCATGCTTATCTACACACATTTTAATTGTAGTTAATTAATCCTTTCTATAAATGCACTAATACAAATAGTGTATTGATATAAGCTCTGTATTAGCAGATTCCACCTTTTACACTGACATAAGTGTTTCCGCAGTAGAAAATTGTCCTGATATACCCATCCCTTGAAAAAATTATACAATTCTATGCATAGAGCACTGTACAGGAATTTCTTAGTAATTTTTATTTCAATTTTTATTTATTTCTTAAGCTTTATTTCTTTGGAGAATAGTATAACCTGTATTTGGTCTGTATGAGTAAAATGCTTTCTTGATATAGTGCTTGCTTATTCATTGGAGAGGAAAGGCAAGGAGAGGAGCCACTAGATTCTACCCTGAAGCACATATTTAAACAGTTTCCTTGTATTTCTGAGCAGACTTTCAACGACAATCCAACAGCTTCCTACAGTAATTAGCAAAATGTAACACATGACAAGTATGGTATTAATGATCATTTTCTCTTTTAGAAACACGAAGATGAGAGTGATGCCTGGCTGCACAGACAGGTAATACTGATCTTCTCTTTGTTGTCAAGTTTTTGGTTGTTGGGTTTTTTTTGTTTGTTTCATTGTGCTTTCCACTGAAGAGAAAAACTGATTTCCAGACCTGAGAAAGATACTTGGATGCCATGATTTGTATTATAGAAAAGAGTTTCTCAGTAACAAACAAGTTCTTACTGAAGATGCCATCTCCTCTGGTAGGTCCCATTGTTCTTAGCCTGCAATTTACTTGGACTTAAAAGAGGTGAAAAGCTGATGGTGGAAATTCACCCACTAACAGTATCTGTGTGGGACTCACCAGCCCCAGAGGCAGCCTTTCATACCCTGCCTTGAGACTGATGATGATTTAAACAGTATGGGGGTTGTTTTCTGGTCATTTTAATTAAGAGGGTCTATGTTCCATTCAGAGATGAAATTATGCAGATAGGACTTCTAAGTCACTTGAAGATCATATCTCAGGCACATGATAGGACTCTTGGGATGGTTATGTGAAGGACTTAGAGTTGGATTCGATGATCCCTGTGAGTCCCTTCCAACTCAGCATATTCTGTGTGATTCTGTGATATATAACACTTGCACAGGAGCCAGTTGGTGAAGTGACCTCAGATTTGATTAAGCTGTTCTTGAAACAGAAGCTGTGATACCAATTCAGCTACAACACTGAATTGTTTTTTAAGCATTGTGTGAATGCCAGACAGGGAGCAGCATATCAGATAAAGATCTTGTGCTATGTATTTTTCCAAGTCCAGATTTAAAGCATTTCACATTTTTGCACAGCTTGTTCAGAGGAGCCAAGAACGTGTAGTAATGACACTACATCAGTTCACAAGAAGAACAATGCTCTCTTGTGTTCCAGTGGTTGTCCTGCAGCAATGGGCTATGTGTGATCCAGATAAAAACTGATTGTACAGTGGAAATAAATTTTGTGCTCCAAGCATTTCAAATAATCTTTTGCTGATGTGCACAGGTACAGAGTCAAAATGCTGCTGAAGTATTCTTTACATCCATAAGGACCATGTTGGCTTGAGTAGGAAACAAAAGCTTGAAAGACAAGCCAAGTCAAGAGATAAGTTGCCCAGATACTGTATATTAAAGAAGAAAAAAAGATAAAGCACTTCACAGGAGTCATTTATTTTATAAGTTCAAGGACAGCTGTAATCCTTTCGTTGCTATTTACTGCAGTATAGTAGTACTTGGATTTTATAGAATTAATACAGTATAGAAGAACTTGTGATTTTACACTGCTATGGTTCTTTAGTTACTTACCTAATACACGAGCAGGCATTAAAAGATGGTGCTTTATTCTCAATATCTGAAGTAAACGATCTGTCAGTCTCTAATGGGCTTGCTCCAGGGAAATATATTTTACTTTACTATATCTCCAAAGAGCATATACTTAGTTTGAGAGCACACACTTAGTTTGATGTTAGAGAAGGATGTTCATTACAGCCAAATGAGTCAGACATCTCAGTACTAAACTAAGATAACATTTTCTGTGGACTTTGGAGACATTGGAAAGCACCCTTCAAAAGCTTTTGTAAGAATCTTAAGAATTATAGAGCTCTTTCCCCTGTATTTCTGACAACAAAATTACTTTGACTGAACATGATTACTAGGATAATTGTATTTTCTATATTTACCTTTTATTTTATGACACATTAATCTAGGTAACTGGATAGTTATTTTCATGGCATGTGTGTCTGGCTGTGAGAATGATGTGGAAATGTTAGGTGCTGTTGAGTGCCCTCACCTCTTCAAGAAGGACATGAATTGCAATCAGGCAGCTAGTGAAGGAGCTCAGGAGTGTGACTCAGCTCGCGATGAAGACTCCTTGGTTGAGTCTGTTTAATATATATACATATGAGTCAGGTGCACAATGCTCTCTGGAGGCAGACAGTGTGGTGAGCTGTGGGGTCACACAGTCAAGGGACCCTGGGCAGGATTCAGCTCACCCTGACAAAGATACCCACTGCCTGGTTGGCCGACTTCTTCTATGTGCTCAATTGACCAGATCTCCTTTTGACCAATATCCCAATTTTAAATCAGTTAAGACCAAGGAATCTAATTGCTTGCCTTTTTCTTTAAAATACTCCTTCAAAGTGCTCCATACACATGGTTTGAAAAGCATACACAGGCTTTACCTTTCTTAGGAATTTAAGTGTGTCTGGTCTTCCTGGAATAGGGACAAAGTTCACAGTCAGCTAGGAGCAGGAGACAATAAGAAGATACCAGAGACACGAGGGAGTCTCTGAGGATGACAGGGTTGGCTTTTTTTCAGCTGTCTGAAATACTGGGAGTTCTGAGACAGAGCGTACATGAATTTGAATTTCATTGTTGTTGTTGTAGTAGCTTGGTAACTCAGTGGCATGTAATAGTCTGACAATGGAAGGTTATAGTAAATTATCTCATTTCCTTGTGAGTTTAAGTTCATGAATATGATTTATGCAAGTCCAGAATCTTTAGAGAGCCTCTCTCCAACACAGGCAAAGAGAAATACTGCAGTCAATGTCTGTGTAGCTGAAAAATAGAATAAACTACTTAAAGCATAATGAGAAATATACCATATTTACAGAGGATTTGCCAGAAAGTATCTGTCACTCCTTATCCAATGTGGCACGTGTTCACTAAAACTGTCTAGGGATTCTGGAAGTTTTTGCATCTTTCATTTTTTTCCTTGCTTGTGCACTTCTAAGCATAAGAACCAGACATTTAGTTTTGCTTAAATATACAAATTCTTTGAAACAGTAATTACAGCTGTGAACAATTCTGTTTCAATATTTGTGAAGAAGCCATTTTTCAATAGTACTGGTGATAGTCATGTACAGATAATGAGTCAGCGAGGGAGAAATAACACAATTTCTGAGCACCTGCTGAAGATAAACTTTACTGGCATTTTAATTGGTTTATTTATATAATTGTGAATGGGGCCTGCAAAAAATTTAAATATAAACCAGGGTGCAATTGCAATTCCACCAAAGGCTGTAGGTTTTGACATTGATGTTGGCAGGACCAGGAGATTACCATGAAATTGTTTAGAGAGTTATAACCTCCAAAACTGCCTGCATGGCCTGACTGCTGTGCCCTGATAATAGTTTCTTTGGTTTGCATTTTTCTTTCCAGCCCTATTTCTCTGGTGTTTCAGATTACCTCAGTCTTGTTCTGTCAAAAGGTTGAGATGTTGAAAACCTCACACCATTTTTCTTTCACTACTTCCTTGCCTTAATCCTGTTGCATGATAACCCAGTGATGATTCTTACATGTAATTAATAACAGTTATGGAATAAGATTTTTTAAATAAAAAGTCCAGAGAAACTTATGAACAAGACCCACTTTTTTCAGCCTGTAAAAAGCCCTTTTGTCATGGAATTACCCCATAATTGACCTAATGTTGACCTAAAGACAAAGGGGGCAATAGAAATAGGACCCAGAATCCCGTAACTCAAATACCAAAATTCATCTGCCAGAGCTAAAAAAGCAGCTGCTGGCTACAAAATGTCTATTTGGTGCTTAAATGAAGAGTCCTGATTTCACTCAGTGGAGGGAATCAGTTGATCTCTACTCTCCAGTTGATGACCCTGTATTTTGGTGCAGGTGCCTTGGTTTCAGAGATGGCCAGGTATGGTGCACCCAGACACAACTGAGCCTGGGGACAGGGATGGAGGATGAACCTCAGCATTGCCCCACGGGCTGAGTGTGTCAGGAGATGGAAAGAGATCTTCCCTCTGTGCCTAAAAGAGGAGGTGACTTCATTGTCCCAGAAGAGTTGATGCACGTGTTGGGTGGGGTTTTTTGTTGGATTTAAACAAAGTGTTTACCAATGCAAAGGGTTAAAAATATTCATATCACAGGTATCTGTTTATTAGAGCTATTGAACTGTGACACTGCAAGTATTGGGACGCTTCCTGGAAAGAATAGATGCCTACACAGCAAAAGCATTCGTTCTGGGATCTGGGCAAAGGTGGATCAGTCAGGGAAGGCAGGAGACTGCTGAGGAAGGGAAAAGGCATCAGAAAATCAATTGGAAAGGATTGAGTTATTCGGATTGATTTGTTTTCTTTTTAAAACTTGGAGATGAACCATAAAAATTTAATTCTTACAGAAGTATAATTCTCAGTCAGTAATAAAGCCAAAATGCAAAGAATCTGCTATACCACTGATTTCTGTGAGGAAATGTGTGGAGTCCAGCCAAGAGCCAGTGAAGCATTGTAGAACAGGAGCCGGGGATTGTGTTGAGCACAGACAAAGCAGTTTGGAGCTGCAATCTGTGGTGCTGAAATAATGTGGTTGTTTGACCCATGTTAATGTGTGGGTAGTTTCAGTGGAGCTGTACTTCTGGGTCCATGTAGCTTTCACATTTTCTGACTCACCATAAATCAGGTAATTTCTCTGTCAAATAATTTGTCCCAGAGCACATTTGACACTTGTGTGCTCCTCACCATCCTGCATGCACCTTGTCTTTCCTTCTTTTACTAGAGGACTCTGCCTTTGGTGGCTGCAGATCCAGTGATGCTCAGTAATCCCTCTTAAAACACAGTTGGATACACTCTCTATTTTTTTTGTATTATTATTCTGTACTCTAGGACTTTGTGCTCCTCTCTAAGACTTCAGAAGCTCATATTGCATTTAGAATTGTCCCCTCACTCATCCTGATTCTGCCAAACTTGGGATAAGCCTCTGTGGCGCTCCTTGTTTTCTTCTCATGACCATTTGCAGATATTCTGACTTCTGTGTTGTGTAACTCCAAAGCATTGTACCCTCCAGGAGGTACAGTGCCCTCCAGCAGCTTCCCATCACCTTATCTTTTCTGCTAAAGCTGAAATCTTTGGTGGCATCATTTTGATACACAGCAATAAACAGGTTGCTGGAAATAGAGTTGCTGCCTCTTTCTTTTACCAATAGCACTGCAGGTTGGTTAGTCCCACAAATTGTTTTTCCAGCCACAGGGTCATCCTTTGTTCAGTGTTTATTCCTTTAACTCTAAGGATGACTGGGTAGTCCTCATCTCCAGCCACCTACTTCCTTTGTCCTCCACCTAAGGGACAATCACTCATCACAGGTGAGCAGCTCTGGGTAGTTCTGCTTCCTAAGCCAGGCTGTTTACACAGAGAGGCAAATGGGACACTTAGTCACACTAAGTCAGATTTAAGCTTCACTTTAAGCTGCTGTGGAATCATACAAAAGTTGCCTTAGTTTTTGTCCCCTTATACCTGAATCTGAGAGCACGGATTTACTGCTACCTGTAGCTGACAGGAGGACAGCTTTGTCCTTCATCTGCATGAGGCAAAGGGTTTCTGGAAACTGGCCTTGACTGTTTGGCCAGAATTCATTTGTCTAAATGTGCAGATTTAGCTGAGCAGAAAGGCAAGAGCCATAAAGACTTCAGGAGGGTTGTATGGAGTCTCACTGCCGCTCCCTCTCCTGTCCTCAGCAGGCACAGCAGCTGATGTGTTTAGGGACAGTGAGTGACCTGGCTGTTTTCTGCAGTCCAGCCCTCCTGTAGTTCACCATCATCTATAACAAAAAGATTACAGACATCTGAGACTATAATCATGTCTGATCTCTTTAAGATCTATTAATGAAACATGATTTTCTTCGATCCCTTTTCCACCTTCTGGTACCAACTGCTTCCATAAACCTCCTGTGGCAAAAACTTCCAAATACTCCCTGCCTGCTGTATAGCAAAAATATTTTCTCCTGTCATTAAACTGATCTATTCTTTTCAACAAGGGCTGTTCAGTTCTAGTGTTGTGGGATTCAGTCAATAATAGTCGACCAAAGGCTCAGACAGTTCATACCACGTGCAGAATAATTTAATTATGTGCTCAGTGTAGCTCCCTACCATAAAAAATCATGTTAGAAGAGAATTTCAGCCTGTCTCCCCATTTACCAACTGGGATCAGTCATCATCTCTGTCACAAAGTTCTGGTTGTATTAATGTGTTTTCTTTCCAGTAACAGGAACATGTAAACAGTCTGTCTTGTAACATCAGCCCAGTGCTAAAACCTCCCATCTGTCACCTGTGCCATGAAGCTCCTTTCCCTGTAACTCTGAATGAACCTCCAACTCATCTGCACAATGCCTGGTCTCACTGGCAGAGATGTATTGCTGGAATATATAATGCAGGAGGCACAGATACAGAAATGGAGGGTGAAATCATTGCTACTTACCTCAGTAAAAGAAAACCTGTCAGGCAGAAGGTTTGCCCGAGCTATCACAGTCATTACTCAATGAGTTTTCTCTTGTCACAAAACGCATTTGGAAATAATATAGAGTTTCATGTTTCAGATTCCAGAACAATGTCAGAAACAAATGAAACCATTATTTCATAGAGCTGCAAGAAGCTGTAAATGGGCATATTTTAAAATATACTGAAAACCTGAGCAGGGGAAACTAAAATGCAAAAAGAACAGTTTGAACACCTAATAGAGCATTGACAAATCTGATAAACAGTAGAAAAGACTTAATCACTAAAGAACTGGGAGCAAAGGAACATGCAGTAAGAATAATGTGCTAGCTTATGAGAAATTAAAATGCTTATTCCTTTGCTGTAGGTGTTTGTATGAGCCATAAGTCTCCCAGCACAATCAAGTTCTTGCCATTCATTGTGGTATCTTGGCACATTACAAGCAGAAAAAAATGGTGTTTGGTTAACATTAAACCAGAGGACCCACAAGAGGCTGACCAACACTCTCCTTGTTGACTGCCTTGAAGAAAAAGGTTCCACAAAGCCAGGCCAAGGAAGGCAAGGCTCATCCACAGACAGAAAAAACTGATATCATAGGAGAGGTTCAGCAGAGGTTCAGCCCTTTATTTGGTCCCAGCTGCTCGAGATTCAGAGAAAGCTTCATGTAGCCAGTTCCCTTGGTATGGTGCTCCTGTGTCACACCATATGGACCATCCTTCTGCTTTCCCTTGTAATCTGCTGTTCAACCATCTCATGCACTGACTTCTCCTGTGCCTCAGGGTTCCTGTACAAAAAGAAGACATCCTTCCAGGAGATGCTTGCTTACCATATGTGGTGTTTGATTTTCCTTCTGCTGAGTCTCTTCTATCTTGGGTTGAAGGTTCTAGTTACCCAATAAAAGTCAATCACCACATTCACCTGGGAGCTCTGTGTCAAAGAGAGTTCTGCAAGAGATCTTTTCCTTCATAAATAATTCAGTGAGATAAGTATTTGTAAGACAGTAAAAAAAGACAGCAGTTAGGTGCTGTTAGTTGTGTTTCCTCCAGGACAGGAACAGATCTCTTCTTCCAGCAGAGTAAACAGGGTTTGTCACACTTGTGCCAGCAAGGTTCAAACCAGTTCTAAAGGCTGTATTCCAACTGCCTCGAGCAGTCAGCTGTATGTGGATACTTTTGGCTTTGCAAATGGGAATTGACTTTACAGCAAAGGAACTTGCCTTGTTGTCTGTCCCCCTTGTCTTCCCACAGCTGAAAAATGTCTGCTTTTCCAAGAACAAGAAGGAATAATCTTCAAAACTTTCCCCAGTTTTCCAGTGGGCTTTTTGTTTGCCTCAGGTTGCTGTCAAAGAGCACTTTCTATTTCACTGTGAATTAATTTCACAGGGGTTTGGAGAGCTGAGCAACTCTAAATAGTATAAATTAACTGTAAAACAACCCTTAAATTTTCCGTTTATACAGAATGAAGAGCCAATTTTTTCCAAGGACGGTCGGAAGTTTTTCTTTGTCCGAGCCATTCCCCAGGGAGGACGTGGGAAGTTCTACCACATTGCCATGTCATCATCACAGGTAACTCACTCACTGCCACCCAAGGCAGACAGCAATAAAATTTAGTATCTGTGCTTGTACCAGCAAGACTGGGAGGTGCAAATGCAGAAATGTCTTGTGCATAAAAAAAAAATGTTCCATGATGCTTTATTGGGCATAAGATAACGTGAATTTACAAATTAAATACTAGAAGAAAAAGGTCAACCATGTCTTTACAAACATTATTGTTTGGGTTTGGTTTTTTAATACCACCTTAGTTGTAAATGAGTAAGTAAATCACTGCCCTGCCATAAAGGATTAATCATAAGCACGTGGGCACATTGGATTAGAGAAAGGGGTTTGAGGCTGCTCTGTGCTGAATTCATATAATTATCTTCAGTGGAGTTATGGTGAAGATGATTCTGACCGCCTATTATTTCTATGCTGGCAGATTCACAGAAATAGCAGGTGGGGTGGTGGAAACTGCAGATGTGTGGTTTATTTTTCATGGGCAATGGAGTCAAAAGAGCTCTCTTTTTCAGAAGAGGAGCTTTTCTCAGATATCTTCTTTAAAGAATAAAGAAATCTAATGTTCTTTTCTTTCTGGCAGCCCAACAGTAGCAGTGACAATTTGCAGTCTATTACATCTGGTGATTGGGATGTGACAAAGATCCTGGCATATGATGAAAAGAGGCATAAAATGTAAGTAAACTTTGGCCTGACAAATCAGTCTGTCTTTGGCCCTGGGCTGTGGGGTCACTTACACAAGTGTTGTGTATTCATCTGAAATGTTTGAGCATAAGAAGGTGAAGATAAGAAAGCAGGAGGAGCTGTCTCCCTTTTGGCCTAACCTCTCACACCATAACATACATTGTGTTGTTTTGATTTTATCTATACAGTTCAAACCTCCCTTTCTGTGATTATTAAATATATTTGTGCAGAGGAGTAATTTCTCCTGCTGCAACTTCTGAATTTAGCCTCTGAAGGAAAGAAGTCTATTTTCATTGACCACCTAGATAGTCAGTTTTAGAAAGAATCCCTTGTTTACCTGCAAAAATATCCATGCATGAGGGAAAAATAAAATATTTAGTTTTAAAAAAAAAGCAAACAAACAGAAATGCACCCTTCTTCATGCTTGCCCTCTATATTTGTAAAATAACTTCTGTAAATACTCACTTTTTCAAAGACACTTCAGAAAATTTCATAATAAAATATTTGGAAGGCTTTGGGGGATCAAATAACCCATAGATTTGTTTCCAGGCATAGTTTCTGGTGGATGCAAGGTTCTCACCTCTGAGTTGCTTAAGGTCACTGAACAGTCAAGTAAAAGGTGTCTGGAATATAATACACTGGAAGTGATCATTAAGAGCACAACACTTCTTCAAGCTTTTGAATGCTCTCAATTACCAATAACTCAGTAAAATATAAAATCATGGAAATATAGAATCACAGAATAGCCTGAGCTGGAAGGGACCTTACAGATCATTTATTTCCACCTCCCTGCCATGGGCAGGGACACCTTCCACTGGACCAGGTTGCTGAGAGCCCCCATCCAACCTGGCCTTGAACACTTCCATGGGTGGACCTTGAGCACTTCCATGCTATAATTCCATAGTAGTAAACTAGCACCAAAATCTCATTTGTGTTTTAACTGGCCAGTCAAGCAGAAAATACCACATACAACTTGTGCAATCAGAATGAATGCCTGGGCAAGGGCAGATTGTGGGAAGCAGACCAGCAGGGAACTGTTGCTGCCTGAGAGGGGACGGCTCTCAAGCATACACTCCACACTCAGCGAGAGGGTGAACAAAGAAGCCATTTATTAAAGAAAGAGCTGACCTATAAAGGGTTGGTTAGGGAAGGTACTCAAAACTGGGTGGAAACTTAAAGGGGATTGGGTGAGAGTGAGTTTGCAACCATTAAACATCCAATAAGAACAGAGTCTCAGAAAGAGGAGGGAGGTCTGGGGGGAAGGATTTGGAACTTGGAGGCAATTGGGCGAGGGCAGGAGCAGAGTGGGCAACTGACAAACGGATAGCCAATGGGGAAACACTCCTCAAATGACTGGAGAGCTAACTAATAGGAACCCAGAAATTGGGATAGAACGGGTGGAAAGTGCAGGCGCATTGCTGGTGCTTAGCGAGCAGGTCAATGACTCATTTGGAGAACAAAAGCCAGAGAGAACACAAGGGAAGACAAGGGAAGTGTGGCAACCCAGGAGGAAGGTGATAAGGAGCGGGGAGAGGAGATGCAGAAAACTTTCTTAACTAAAAGTCGTGCAAATAAAATGCATAATTTTAAAACTTCAACAACAAGTCTCTCATGCATGTGGCAAGTAAAGCTCAGCTGCTTGCTCCCCAGTGCTGTCCTCCTCTGAGGTCTATTTCAGCATTTTCCCACAAGCAGGAATGAATATGCTTCCTGACATTATTCACTCCTTGAATGCTCTATTTGCTGCTGTGCTCTGTCCTTGTTGACATGAAGTGCATCTGGGGGATCAGTTGGGATCCCCACATGTTGGACTGAGGTTGGCCATCTCCAGCAGCACTTCTGTGTTGCCTTCAGTAGTCACCACACAACAGGGCTTCGATTTTTTATCTAGAAAGGAGCTCACCACAGTCTCAACAAAAAAAGGGCAATGAAGTGTTCCTCAGCTTCATACTCTGCCTTCTCTTTTTCTAAGAGGATGTTTCAGTGGGTTTAACATCAGACCCTGGTTTGCTATGTAACTGCACAAAGAATAAATGGGGGTCAGAGAAGTAAAAGCTGGTTCTAAAAAAGAGAAGAAAGGTGTTTAAAGAAAATTCTGAGCCATAAGTCTTGAGATAAAATGTGGATGTCTTTCACTTGATCCTTTTTGATCCACTGACATGACCAGTCTAGGACCCAAAGATTTACATGCTTGCTTTAACTGCAGTGCCTCATTTGACATCCTTTCTTGAGCTTCTGCAGTAATGTGTCCCCCTCCATATTTTTTTAATTCAGTTTAAACTTTCCTTGCCTTTACAAGATCAGGAAAATGACAATGTGAATAAATATGTTCTTGCATGAGGTTCTTCTAAACACTCTCTTAATGATGCAATTGCCTTTTGATTTTCCCCCCACAGTTATTTCCACAGCACAGAAGATTTACCAAGAAGGAGACATTTATACAGGTATGTGCTTTACTAACCTCACATACAGAAATTCCCTTTTCTTCAATCTTACACGAATCATTGCATAGCCAATTGCAATTGAAACAGTTTCTTAATTTTTGTCTTTAATGACGTTGCAAGATCTTGCAGTGTGTCACTGGAATAGACAGAACAGCGTAACCATAGTGAACAAAATGCTTGACATTGGGAAATGTTTTACATTTAGCAATTTTCTCGTAATAATGAAAATTTTAAAGTGGTCTTAAGATTGACTGTCACAGAACTTTCCAACAGAACTGCTTAACACTTGAAAGAATTTAGAATTACATAAACTAATGGTATAAGCTGGTTTTATACTTTCAGAGAGCAGTTTGCATGGAAATTTGATAGCAGCTCACCTCTTCAGAAAACTGAAAAGAATTAACAGTGTGTTATGTTTATAAAGATTTTCTTGCAGTTTCAGGAAAATTTAGTGTCCTCCCTAAGCATATCATAAGTCAAAGTCTGCTTTATAGTAAGCTATCACTAGTGTAGCTATTGTAAAGTATTGTGGAAGTAAATTATGAGGGGGAGGGAACCCAAACTTTTAAACAAATATTTTAGAACAAAATAAGATTCCGTTTGTCCTATTTTTCTTCTGAGTCACCCAACTGCCAACACATCTGTAATGAAGGGCAGAGTTGGTGATGGCACCAGCTGATAAAGGACAGTCAGTACATTTTCCTTCTCTCACATGATAATCATACCTTTTTTTTTAATCAGTGGGAAGGTAACTAGAGCAAAATAAAACACCTGTAGCTGAATAATTTTTTCCCTTTGAGACCTCTATGCCTGTACACTGCACTCCTCAGTTTTTTTAAAGATGCTCAGTCCAGTGTTTATTTTCTTGAAGAAAAGGAAAAAAATATATATATTAACTCTTCATTTCTGTTGAAGTGAGAAGAAAATCTCACTTTAAAAACTGAGTCCAGGCACAGCTACCCAGGAGCTGCTGGCATGAGCCAAAGTGCTTCCCACCTCTCCTCATCTTGGTGCAAATCTCACCCTGGTGCTTCATCACCCTCACCTCCCACCTTGGCAACAGAGAGAGAGATACCCAAAATGTCAATGTCCTTGACCTTGTCCTTGACCTTACTTTGGTTACAGTGATCTTGGCCTCACTTCAGGCAGTCCATTTCCTGTGCTGGGTAGTTTGTCTCTTGCCCCAGCCCAAGGGCATCAACCTTTGCAGAGGTCTGCCGGAGCACTGCCAGCTGATACCAGATTAAGAACCATTTAGACATTTTCTTTTTTTTTTTTTTTTTTTTGTATGATTCAGTGGCTTTAATTAATATTTAAGTTAGAGATATTATCTGAGCCTAAATAAGAATGCAAGACCTACTCATTTAAGTCTCTATGGCTCTAACAAAGTTTCTCAGCCCCATCTCTTGAAATGGTAGCAAAAAACACTCATCTGCTTTGCAGTAATACTTGAAAGATCTATTAGTTAATATTCTTGAAATTTCAAAATGCTGTAGTGGTGCAAAATTTTATTTATTAATATTTGCTAATAATCTGTAATTCATTCTTCAACATATAGTAGGCTTTTAGAAGCACTTCTGAGCATATGAACAGGCCACATTAGTTTCTTCAGCAACACATCCCTAAATACAATCTTCTATTTCTACCTGGGTGTTATAAAAGCAACTATTTAAACCTGCAAAAAAAAGGATTTAACCTCTGAGGCAGAAACAAGAAAATCAAACCAGTGAGGCAACCAGTAAGAAACTTAAAGAAAGCAATTCCAGTTCTTTATTGTCTGTTATAATATAAGTAAGTGTAGAAATACTGCTCCTTTGTTTCATACCTTCATCCACCAGATTATGACTTCCTCTTGTGGAATTGTAATCATCATTTTCTTTTAAAAACTGTATCTTCTTTCATAACCACCTGACCTTGCAAAATTACATCAGTATCCATTTATACATTCTCCATTCAGGCAAGGGGGGAAAAAAGAAGCCATTACTGCAATTTCAACTCAACCAAATGGAAATGCTTTGCCTCTTACGAATGTTGGACACATTATATTTATATTCTTGTTGTACAGTAAGGTTCAAGTAATGTTGCTTTCAGACAGCATTTGCTCAGTGACCTTCATGGACTTGTATTAACTTTTTCAGCGCAAGCACAAATGGAAACTTCAACAGGCAGTGCCTGTCCTGTGATCTGATTGAAAACTGCACTTATTTCAGTGCATCCTTCAGCCGCAATCTGGAGTACTTCCTCCTGACATGTGAAGGTATGTTGGGTTATGCTATTGCAGTTTTTGTGCCCAAGGGTAGGATTTAGAGCCAGCACTGTTATCTTTAGACATCCTGTGTACCTGTGGGCAACTTTGAAAGACTGGCCATAAATATCTGGGTTGCATTGCTTTTAAGGCTTTACTCTTAACATGCTTTTTTCTTTTATGTATTTTTATTTGTAACTATAAAGCAGGTATTTGCAACCTTTTTCCATGCATACCTGACTATTGAAGATAGAGGTACATTCCTCCAGCCACTCGTAGCATCCACAAACTAAAGTAACAGCAAAACCTGGAGGACACAGAACATTAGAAAGTTTACAAGAGAGAAGCCAGTGAGGTGTGGGATTGACTGTGGGTGACTGGAACTGAGTTCCAAATACATCAACCAGTACTGTGAACAGGGGATTTCAAAGTAAGTTAATGAGAAGACAGTTTGCCAGGAAAAGGCAGTTTACAGAATTGTGCCTAATGGACAATGTGAGTGCAGGATATCTGGTGCTTTCCTGCTCATTCGTCATAAATTTACGTAAATTGGCATAATTTACAAGTCCGACAGAGATTTCCTGTGTTGAATATGCCTGAGAGTGTCCAAAAGGCTAAGGACATTTCAGGAGAAGAGTCATAAAAGTCAGTTTTCTCCAGCGCTGTTGGGACTGAATGCAGAACTCCATAGCATTGTAATTTAATTCTGCTTAATTATCCTAAATTGCACATGCAGTGCACACACCCCAGACATCCACTGCTGTGATTGAAGCTGCACAGATGGCTGTGTGCTCTCTGACACAAGGCTTGCAAGGCAGCGAGCCAACAAGAAATGCCTTATTTTCAACAGCCTGGGAGAGAAGTGAGTGTGTTTAGATGGGATATTAGGAATGAATTCTTTACTGTGAGGGTGGTGAGGCACTGGAACAGGTTACCCAGAGAAGTTGTGGATCCCTGGAAGTGTTCAAGGCCAGGTTGGATTGAGCTCTAAGAAATTTGATGTAATGGACTGCCCCTTCTTGAACTGACAGGTATCCATTGCTGCCAGAAACTGTGGTGAACACCAAGGATAAAACAGGAATATTTGAGATGGCAAAATGGAAAATCACTAAGATAAAGTGGAGAAGTGGAATGGTTAACATAACATCAAGCAAAACGTCTGAATTTGAACCATTGTAGGAACATGTTCTTCCCCTTAGAGAGACAGAAGCATGTTGGGGGCACTTAGAGGTATTTAAAAAATATCTGGCAACACAGTATAGAAAAATAACATTAACAGTGTGCAATGCACTAATTAACTTAATGGGCTACCTGTAGATCTGAAACTATGTAGATCTGATTATGGCAGAGATATACAGAGAAGTGTCATTTGTCAATAAACATTCAGTTCTGTAGTAAATATTTATGAGATTTGTCTCTTTAAAAGGAAAATCTTATATATTGTTTTCATTTCAAGAGCAGCTGTCAGAAGCTGCCAGAGACAGTGTCCATTTCCTTTGCACCAAAATAATTGTTTTACTGTAATTAGAAGCATTTGTGCATAACAAGATTAAGGTTTCTAAAGAATCTTGTCAACATTTATGAGGTGATATGGGTTTGATTAGTTTATATCTCATTCACAAAAACCTGCAGCGATACCTGAAGAGATTAATGAGCTTTATTAGTGTGTACATTAATCTAGTATACAAGATAATGATTTTGCATAATAAACTGTGGGCCAGATTCTCACCTGCTGTAAACAAGACTTCAGTTATGAGGTCTTTAGGGTTAGATCTGTTTGTCTGAATTTTCATTATTCAGGACTAAATTCATAATTTGTAATCTCCAGGTAGCACAAATACAGCACAGCTTCAACTATGGAACTAATGTCAGTATCTCCATTCAAACCTTTAAAAATACGTTATACATGAAAAATACAGAAATCTTAGTAGGATTTCTATTTTCCTCAATTTTATAAAAAATATCAATCCACTGCATTTGGTGGAGTAAATCTTTTTTAACATAACTTGAATGAGAGGTCTTCTAACCTCTGTGCTTTCAGGCAGTTTACAGGAACATTTCCTTTTAGTACTTTTCATGTAGGATCCATCCACCTTCAGATATCTGCTCAGGGTACACTTAGAGCAGAGACTGCTCCCTTTGGTTCCTGCTACAGCAGATGTGAATCAGGCCAGTGGAAACATCTGTTCTGGCTGAAGTGCACACTTCTGGATAAAAGTAATAATCCCATCAGATTTTGGTCACATAAACAGGTGTTTATGGTTTGATGGAGAATCACTGGGATCCACTAATAGATTAATTCCTTTTCCACACCTCCTCAGACCGCTTGGCCAAAGCTTTTGCCTCATTTTCTCAAGATATTATATCATTCTTAATAAGTAGTCATACTCTAGTAGCTTTTCTATTAGTAGGAAATCCTATTTATTCATATACACATACAACACATAGGTGGAAAAACTACTTGAATGAGGATGTATCAAGGAGCCCTGCTTATCCTGCATTTTATCAAGTAGGCAGAGAAGCAGCAGCCCACCAGGGTAGCCAAGTGCTTGTGTTACAGTGCCTGCTACCCAAGGACTTCTGTCAGGAGTTCCCACCTCTGCTTCCCAAAAAAACCCCACAGTTGGAGTTGATGTTAATGAGCAAGAAGTGGCAGAAAGCACCTGTTGCTGTTTGGTGCTTTCTTCTCCATCGTATGTATAAAATGCATAATTGTGTGTAAAAGCCCCCAGAGCTCAGGTCTTGCTGTGTACTCGGTGACTGCCTGCAAAAATGTGTGTTTGTAGCACTCACTGGTGTGTGACTTTTATGTCAGAGCCATACGTGTCTTTGAAGGTGAGTAAACTATATTGAATTATTTTACTGTGATGGAACCTCTAATTATTTGAAAAATTGGGTTTTTCTTAGCTGTCCATGTGACAAATGCATGGGCAAATATTTATGGCTTACAAAGAGTTTTGTACTAACAGAGACTAAACCCCACCATATCTCAGTTTCACTCTGTCCCTTGCTTTGTGACCTTCCATTGAAAATGTCACGAGTGTGGCTCAGATGAACTTCTCTAGAAAGGGTGGCAAGGTTTGTTAGATTTGGTTAAGCAATAGGTGCTTATAAAACATTCAGTGATACTGAAATGAAAGTCAAGGGAAAGGGAAAATACCTATTGTTTTAAAAAACAAAACCCAAGAAAGGTCTGACATTGCTCATTTGATCTCAAAGGTCAAGAGCTGGAAGTTTTGTATTCTCTATTGTGGTACTTTAAAGGCCACATGTAATTGTCTTAAAAGATTTTTTTGCTATCCTGCAAACTGTGTTTAACAGCACTGCTACCTGGCACAGGCTGAAATGAGAAGAGTGTGCTATAATAAAAGGTAACCTCTCTTAAAAGAAGATAGTGTAATTCTTACTGTCAGGAGGCAACATTTATTGCAATCAGTGAGTCCCAGAAGGCTAGTTACCTTATTTTTCATCTAATTTTATATGCTCATGATTGAATTACTGTAGCAGGATCTAGGGAAATATGATGCTTTGCAGACTGCTGTTAGATTATCTCCTCTAGACACTGTTGAAAAAGCAATACCTGCTGGACCAAGGTCAGTCCTACTGTCACTTTCGCCATAAAATATGAGTTTACACTTCTGCCTCCTCTCATAAACCAGCACAGGCATCTCCACTGATTCCTTCTAAAGATAAACAAAAATCAGATCTGGATGGAAGTGGTTTGTTACTTTGCACATAAATTTAATTGGGGATTGTTTTTTTCTCATCTGGACTGGGAGGTAAAATTCAATTGCATAGAGGAAAGGATAACAAATTACAAGTCTGGGCTGTGGAAAGCAATTTATTCCTGTTTCTTTAGTGGGACTCAGACACATAGGATGCAAGGGTGAATGAGATGATCCAGTAAAGCACTGCAGCCCATTTTTAGGTGATAGCTCCTTCTCCTCTGTAGAATGAAGCCTTGTCAATAACTACCACTGGAGTCAGCTGTGTAGTGTTTCAGTATTTTCATTTTACAGAGGTGCATTTTGCCTTCGATGACTCCTTCCCTCACTCCCCAGTGTAGCACTATTAAAACCTGAGCCCTAATGAGGTTGTTCACAGTAAAGGAAAGGAGGTGCCACCATTTCTTTTGCGGGCTGTTACTCTCACAGTCCATGTAGCAGCTTTGGTTGCAGTTTCTTCACTCTCATAAGAAAAATTTGTGAAGTCACAGAGGGTTTTTCTCAAACACATGAAACTGGTGAAGGTTTTCTGGACCTTGGAGTTCAAGTCCCTGATGTTGCAGAGGGCAGCACTGTAGCATCCTTTACATTAGTCAGTCTGTGTCCATCAACTGAACTCACCCAAAAGCTGATCCTGGCCAGCTCAATGCACATGGGGAAGTGTAATGTTCCCCACGAAGGGTTAATGCCTTCCATCTCTGAGAGGAGGAATAGTTAGGAATACCTATGGCACATGCTTACATTACTGTAATTGATGCCATTTGATACACAATGAAAATGATAGGAGGGGGGTGTTGTCCATGGAATGACTACCAGGCTGCTAGTTAAAGTTCTCCATAATCGTGTGATAGCAGGAAGGGATAAATCATTTTTAGGGATATCAGAAAGAAAATTGGTAGTTACATTATGGAGGGGAGAGGACTTGTAGTGAGGGCTAAGAGAAAACTATTGTCTTATGCTTGGCATGGTTGCTGGTGATAGAGAAGTACCTTTACCCCTGCACCTTGTATTATCCTTCATTCAGTGACCAATTTAGTGAAAATCAGCTTTCACTTTGAGAAGAGACAACAGTGTAACTGAACAGGAAACTCTATCATATTCTATAGATCTTTAGTCCTTTCTTCAGAAGGATTGTTTTGCTTTATTTCCAAATACCATAAAATCACTGTTGGTTATCCCATCTCTTTGAATATAATTTCTGCTGGAACCTGTGTTTGTAGCTGGCTGGTATCATCTACTGTCAGTACTGTGCAGGTCAAATGGCTTTAAAGCTGTCTTTATTTTTGGAGAAAAGAATATAGACTCTTCTAACAAAAATGTTAAAATATTATCACCTTATTTGGGTGCCCTCTCTGGCACAGTGGTTCTCAGTAGCTTGGCATAGATGCTGTAGATCAGAAATGACAGGTAACAGGAATGAAGTCATTTTCCCCTTTCCTAGCAGGCAACTCTGCAGCTGTAGAGCAAAGTGGTGTGTTGTAACTGAGCTGTGCTTGATAAAATACCTAAAGAACCAACAGGAAAGGGATTTATCTGGGTACATGTCTGCATTTCCCCAGGACAGCAATGACAGCAACTCTGTAACTGCACTCCTGGCTCTGCATGCCTATAGGCCTGGGAAATGTTTAAAAACAGTATTTATAGCTCTAACATCCTGCCAGATAAAGTCATGTTTCAATCCCATTAACAGATAACAAGTGGTGCAAAAACACTGAATAGAAATACTTCGCAATTTAAGGATCTCCTTTGAGAGTGATTCATACTAATGAAGAAGTAATGCAACCAAATTAGTGATAATCTGAGTCAAGTTTCTCATGTCAATTGTACAGATAACTCACTGTGTCTGTGGTTTTATGAGTTTTAAAGAAAAGTGCTGCAAGTTTGCTCTTTATAGGGGCAGCACATAGCTATCAACTTCTCAGCTCCTTAAATTGTTTCTTGAGAATTTAATTATCTTTCTTCCCTCTTGGTAGAATTTGGAAACACGATCTGGACATAGGATCACTTAGGAGCATTACTTGCTCCTCTAACTTAATAGCCTTGTGCTGAGCATTAAAGTCCTTTTGTTATTCTACATTACTTTTATTTTCCAGATTTTTGTTGGAGTCAGCAAGGACTTTTACTACCAAGGTTCATCAAATGATCTGGCTCTGCTTTCTGGCATGTTGTCCTGACTTCATTTTTAAAAACATTTTAATGCCATATAATCTAGAGCAGGGTTCAGCCTTCCAGTATGGAGAGCTCTAAAACTACAGTTTGGAATCCTTTTAGGTATCCAGGTTGTTCTTCCCACTGATGTGGGCACAAGCAGAAGGTTCTGCCCACACAGATGGTACAGCTCTGAAATGCATGGTACTTCTGGAATTTACCATATAGAGAGAAATTTCTGGTGTGGGTGAGTCTAAGTTAGAAAAGGAATTCAGTGAAGTCATTGGATTAAGACAAGGGCTGCTTTAGGAGAATCCTTCAGCTCAGCACTTATGCTTGTTGGGACCAGGACCCAAACCCAGGCTCGTGTCCTTGATCAGTGACATCTTTCTAAACCCAGTTAGTGATTGCTCACCGGCCCCTCTCCTGATTTCTTCTAATAACACAGGAAGGGCTTTTTCCTAAAACCCACAAGCCAACACTCCTATGCAAAAGAACTTTTAAAGGAGGCTGGAGGTGGGCAGAAAAAGTGGGAAAATTGGGTCATTAATGTTGCCTGGTGTGCTGCACAGCCCAGTGCTGCACAGTGTGAGATAAGCTCAGTCAGCAGCCGGGTGAGTGGGAACATCCTTTGAAGCACCAGCATCCTGCAACAGCACCATTGGCATAGCTCAGCTCAAGATTTAAACCACAGGATTTTATTTTTTTTTTAATATGAGCAAGCATAAAATTCCAGGCATTGTTTCTAGTATTTTGGCTATATGTAGATGCCATTGCTGCATAAGGACGTTGTCTTTTTTGAGATACACATTTTGGAAAACTTCCTAGTATTTTTTTCTCTCATGGGATTACCAGCTGATTTGGATAGGCTTGAATGTGTTTCAAAGAAAAGCTCCATTAAAACCAATAAATCACATAGATTTTTTTGAAGAATGTCACCAACAAAGTAGCAATTCATTTTGCCCACCTTCTTATGGATAAAGTCTCTTTTATCTGCACTTTTTCTAATGCTGAGTTTGGGGAACTTTTTTTCACTGAAAATTACATAAAATCCTAGAAGAATGAGATTTAATCAATAAATATCTTCACAAAAATGTATTTTCACTCTTGAGAAAATTTTGTCTGTCAAATTCATCAAAAACACAGAGGCTTTCACTGCTAAGGACTTACTCTGTAAATCAAACTGTCTGAATCCTTTCTGCCTTGGTAAAAAAGATCGTGACATTTGTCTTTCACCATGAGTGAATCAAATCACATTTTTCCTCAGTTTTTCCTTAAAAATGAGGGGGACTTGTCACAGAAATATTTCTAGCAGTAATTTGTACATATATGACTCTTTGAACAGTAAGAGCTTACTATTATTAAATATCTGAGGATAATCCTATATTCATATTTATCAGGATACTGGAAGAAGAAGTTTTATTTTTAGCAAAATAAATACTGCACTAAATGTTTAATTTAAATTATGGAAAGATATGAAAAGGCCTTTGCAACTTTTCCCCAGGTGATCATTTTAATGCTTTTACCAAATGGGGAGTAGAGGTACAGCCAGAATTAGTGGTTTGCTGATGGACACAGCTTGAGTCAAGTTATTATGACCCCCATTTCCTTCCTCATATTGCAATACAGTACTCCAAGGAAAAGCAGCACTGGCTTCTGGAAAAGACCAAAAATGTGTCTCCTTCTGTAGCCTGTCTCCATCAGTGGATGGTGGATAATTACTGTCTTCAGGATTTTTGCAATATTGTACCCATCAGGGACATGTCTGCCCAGCTCCTGCAATAAGAGGTTGGTTCATGCCTTCGGGCAGGAGAATAATGAACCTCTTTCTACATCTTTCTCGGTACCTTCATTTAATCAGACCTTTTAACCTGTGCCATTTGGGCCAGACCTACCATCCCAGGAAAGCACTGGAAAATCTGGAGATGAGGGTTTTTTTTTCACTAACTGGACAAGCAGCTGTTGGGAGCCATAAATAAATGATTCACAAAGCACAAGTTCATAAAGCAACATTTTACATCTAACTGCATTGCCCATATATTGCCTTACGTATCAAGTAAATATCTTCCTTACCACAGTCTCATGAATAACATTCCTGGAACTAGATTGTAATTAGCAGTTGTTATGCTCCTGTAAACATCAGTGCAAGCCATAATGAAAATACACAGCTTAGCTCTTCCCTGAATATATTGGGCTATTTATGAACTATAAAACAGCACAATATTTGGGAAAAAATATCTGCAAAAAGGTGGATTGCTTTCTTTTTTTCCCTTTATGTTACAAAATAATCATGTTTTTTATATAGCATTGTTGGATTCTCTAAATCCTGAGTAGGATGTGGACACCTATGATACATAAACTTACAAACAGGTGGGTTTTGTAGTAGTTGTTTTAATTTGTTAACCCATATCTGGACATGGAGAGTTTCAAGACACATTTGGTAACTGGTTTGAGAAGTCCTACCCAGCTGCCAAATGCTAGTTAGGACACATGAGTATGATTTTTTTCTGCTGTCACAAGCTCCTTTAGAGAACTCAAACAGGTCTTGTAATTCCAGCTTCCTAGAAGTGTTGTGGAAACCAAGTCCATTACTGACTGCAATGCTCAGATGTGCAGTGTCAGTAAGGGGCACAGAGGCTCCTGGATGGATAAATTACCAGAGCGGTTTTGAAAGGTTCAGTGAATCTTCAGTCTATTCACTGCAGAGAAACCTTCCTAGCAGAAACACAGCTATTAGTATGCAGGAGAGCACTGCTGCAACAAAACCAGCATGTAAAGTGATTAAACCATACCAGAGTGAAGAGTTAACAAGGCATGGCCGCAGACGTTTGCTGTTAGCTCACAGCTCTATGCGAGGCATCGTCTCAGTAGCAATTCAATAACAAGTCTGTAATTACACCACAGGCCTTAATAAGTGTGGGGCTAGTCCTCCCAGGTGCTGGATGCTCCTAACTCCCAGCAGCTGCAGCAGGAGCTGGAGGCACCCACAGCAGCACCTTGGCATGTTGCGGGATGGAACTCCAGCAAGACCACCCTTCCAGGCCCTTGGAGCATCACTCAGTGACTTTAGAGACAAGTGATGATCTCTCAGATGAGGGGTTGGATTTTGAGTTATCACATCAGTAAAGCAGTTATGAAAAAGAAAGCAACACATTTTGACTTGAAACACATAATTATGTGTAACATGTTTTCACAGCACTGTGAGCGTGTCAGGGTCTGGGAGACTCAGTGCAGCTGCAAGGGGGAATATCTTCCTGTGGCTTTTGGTGTGGAGGGTCCTTAGACATGTAGGGGGGTGCAATTTGTTCCTTGTGTGTGATATGGAAGTACTGAGCCTCTAAGAAGGATTATAACAAGGGTAAAAGCATTTTCTTGTCAGACACTTATGGGACAGTGTTTCATTAGGAGTGTTTTCTGTCTGTAACACCCAAGTTAAAATGGTAAAAGCTCTTTTTCTTGCTTTTGGGAGATGAAAATGAAGTTCCTACTTAACCTTCCCAGATAACTACTCCATGTGACTTGGGGCATCTGTGGCAGATGTCCAGGGAAGGCTTGTTGTGCATACAAATATCCCACTCCAGGACCTGAAACAAACATCAAATGTATCGGAAGGAAATAAATACATTTAATCCCTACTTGGTTAGTAGAAAGCTTGCTGGCTGGCAAGATTTCTGAATCATGTGGGTTTAGTGACAGCTAAAAATGTCATAAACCTGCCCATCATGGTAAGGGGCAAAGCATCTTAGAAAGTCTCCAAATACTTCCTGAAATTCAAATAAATGCCTTCTAAGTGTAGCTGGTCCTGCTAAGAGGGCCAGAGCTCGACAGTTCAGGTGACCTTTGGCAAGGATCATGATAAATTATGTTGCTGAGGTTGAAAGAGAATTTGATGCTGAAATAAGTATCAGCACTGAAAATTAGTTTTATTAACCAAGTCAAGAGCTTATGGATACAGAAGTGCAATAGGTACACCTTGGTTTAAATTAATGTGAAATGCTGATTCCTGGATTTTACTAGTGGGATATGCCCCATCTTGAGGCTACAGCTCCATATAGCTATGTCAGTAGTTCTGAAGATTTCAGCCAAGGTTGACAGCCAACTTTAAATACTTTCTTTACTGCAGGCACCATAAGCAATAACTCCCAGATGGTGACTAGGGGGGTGTTTCTACCTGCTGTTTCAAGAGATTTTGCCTCTCTGTGCCCCACCTCGCCTTGCTGTGAAATGCAGTAACTCCCTATAAAGCACCTTATTGGTTTTTTCATCAGTACATCCCGGAGGAACAAAGCACTGTCTGTCCACAAAGACTGGAAGACAAAGTCAGTGCTGCCATTGAGAGAGGCAGCTGCAACCTCTGTCCACCTCAGGGCCCTTTTCACCAATCTGCTCCCTGTGCCACAAACAGGCTCACTCTGAGCTGGACCCAGGAATTGAATTGAATGAAAATTAAATACTTCATTTTTTTTCTGCTGGGATCAGTTTTAGAAGCTGTTCTACTGCTTTACTGGATGATTGCACAAATATTTCTGCTCTCACAGGGGAGTGGGACATGCTGGGATGGGACCAAGTGGCTGAGGTGGAGATGGGAGTGGACAATTCAGTGTTTTAGGGAATCTGAGTGAGGATTTCAGCATCATAGAAACATAGAATACCCTGAGTTGGGAGGGACCCACAGGGATCGTTGAAGTCAACTCCTATCTCTGCACGAGGCCACTACAAGAATAATTTTGGAGTATTTTATGGGCCACCTAATGACTGCAGCTCATTACTGCTGCATCCCAGAGTAGAGTGGTATCTATATTCTATATTATTCCAAAATAAAATATGGTTTTCATTTGTTGGCCCATATTTAATATTATTTTAAATCTGAGCAAATGTTCCAATATACTAAAACAGAAATTTTGCCACTTACTTCTTGATGTGCAGCTCATGAGTGTTTC